>JASKMD010000030.1:2421544-2429044 GCA_030144725.1 Haematococcus lacustris | reverse complement strand
GCCGGGTCAGCCCTCAGGCACCCTCACTCATGTCCCTCCACCCCCTGGTGTGCAGGGCAGGGAGGTGCAGGGAAGGAGGGGCGCACCTGCTGACCCTTTCACTTTCAATGTGTCCATCTGGCGCCAGCAGGAAACCAGATCACGCATCCGCTGCCTGCTGGGACATTGCGGCAGCTGCTTCATCAGGCCTTGGATACTGCAGGGCAGCGTGCATGGGGCATGATGAGGGCTAAGGCCGATGGAGGGGCAAGGATGAAGCATGCAGTCGCGGCGGAGCGGGGCAATAGGCAGCCTCGCCAGCAGGGTCCGCGTCTGACACAGTGATATTCGGACTAGCAATGGGGTTGCCTGGTCGTGTTATGAGTGAAGACGTCGCGGCAACGTGTGATACGCGCGGAGTCACACTCACAACTTGGGAAAGGGTTCGCCATGCACCTTGCCCTGCGACACGAAGCCCTCCAAGGGTTCCTGGTACCAGGTGTCGATGTGCGCAATCAGCCGCTGCCCTACGCGGTCTGCCGGAACCTGCAATTCCCGGAAATGCTCAAAGCTGCGCTGGAGGACGTTGACGCGCTCATGCGACCCCAGCGCTTGGTAGGCTACCGTCCCGGGGGCTACGCGATGGCAGGAACATGACAGGAGTGACTATCCACCCCCGCCTCCCCCCGCGGCCCGACCCCGATCCGACCCCGACCCCGACCCCGACCCCGACCCCGACCCCGACCCCGACCCCGACCCCGACCCCGACCCCGACCCCGACCTGACCCTCCCCCTCCCCCTACTCTGGACCCACCCCTTCCTAACCCCAGCCCACTGATGCTACCCATTGCCCTCTGTACTTCTGCCCTAAAGCTTCCAGCAGGCCTGTCACCCGCAAAGCTGCCCACACCCCTACAGCCGTCTCACAGCACCCAAATCCCTGCAGCCGTCTGCCCCCCACCCCTGGACACCCCCCGTGCCCACCTGGCTCTTCCGTTACTGTGCCGCCCTTCTGCACAGCCGCTGCCATGGCCCCCACCCCCCCCACCCTCCAGCCTGCCCCCCGCCCCCTCTTCCTGCTTAGCCCCCGTGGACCCAGCTCGGGCAGCCTGGCCACTGGGTCCACGCACCAGCTTCCCTCCCCGCCTGCTGCCCTTGGCCCCCCCCTCCTCCTCCTCCCCCTCAGCACCAGCACCTGCCTCGCCCCGTTCTCGCCGCACCCCTCTCCCCTTGGCTGGCTCATCATCCCCTTCCCCCCCACCCTCCTCCCTTGGCCTGCTGCCGCCTTGACTGCTGACGGTGCTGCGGCCGGCTTTGCTGGCTGGGGTTGGGCCAGCCTTGGCGTCATGGCTCTCAGGCACATCCTCCTTGGTAGCGCCGTCACCCTTGCGATGCCCCTTGCTCGCACACCCCACCTCACTGACCCCGGCACCCCGCTGCCCCTCCTTGCCCCGCCCCTCCTCGTCAGCCTTGCCGCCAGACGGCTGGTTGGCCTGAGAGCCCCTGCCCCCCCTGCCCCGCCCCCCCCTGCCCTTGCTTTGATCAGGGGCCAGCAACCCACGCCGGGCGCCTCGACCCCGCGTGGCCCCTGCCCCCCCACCCCCTGCTGCTCTACCCCGGCCCCCCCTCCTCTCCAGAGCTGCTGTCGGCCTCCCCCTCAGTGTCGCCACCCTTGGGCCCCCCTGCTGCAGCCACCCCGCCTGCATGCTTGGCAGACCGTCCTGCCTTGCTGGCCGCTGCAGCAGCAGGAGGGTCAGGGCCGCGACCGCGCTTGCGGCCTTTGGCTGCCGCTGGCTCAGCCGCCTTGCCGCCCGGGGTCCTGCTGGAGGGTTTGGCAGGTGGGTCGTCCGAGTCAGATGGCCTGTCCACCTGCTTGGTCTGAGCTTTGTTGGTGCGGCTAGGGCGGCGGCGGAGGAGGGTGGGGCTAAGGGAGGGGCTGGCTGCAGGGTCGGGGGCCGCAGGGGGGTGGTGTTTGTTGCCTGATGGGGGGGAGGAGGGGGCTGGGGCCGGCCTGGAGGGGGATGCAGGCTGAGAGGGAGAGCCATCCGCTGCTGCTGATCCTGCTTTTGTTGCTGCTGCTGCTGCTGCTGCTGCTGCTGCTGCTGCTGCTGCTGCTGCTGCTGGGGCACTCTCTGCAGCTGCTCCGGCGGCTTCTGTTGCTGCTCTTTCTGCAGCATCATTACCTGCACCTGTCACTGTGGTCCCTACTGCAGCTGGCGCGACCGTACCCTCCTTTGCAGCTGCATCACCGCTCTCAGCTACAGCTGGCGCCATGCCTGATGCTGGGCGTCCTGCTGGCAGCACATCTGCCTCAGCTGGAGGGCTGCATGCCATGGGCACTGGGGACTCTTTGCCGTTATGTTCCATGCTTTGATCAGCAGCTGGTGTGACACAGGCATCGGTCATGCTGCTTTGTTGTTGGGAGGAGGCGCAATCCGGCATGCACGTAGTCTGCGCATCTTGTGGCGGGCATTCGCTAGATGTCATTCTCCGAGGTGCTGCGACAGCTGGGCCCGGAGCGACACAGCCTTCGCATGGGGTTTACTCAAGAAATTGTCAACATGGCACCAGACATCAGATATCACCATGTGGTGCTCACCCGCTGCCCGGTGCCACTGTGCCTCTGCTGAGACCGTCCCTAGGTAACACTTAACTACACCCATGTGCTCATCACTCTGGGCGGGTAGACCTACCTGTGCGCTGCCGCCCGCTGGCTTGCCTAGCTTGTCTTCAGATCCGGATAGGTGCTACAAGCGTTGCAGTGGCACCTGTGGCACTTGCGCCCACAACCAAGGCTGCATAGCGCCCTAAGCTACATGCCCAGCAGCTGGTGAAGTACTGCGTGCCCTGAATTACATACACGCGCAGCTAGTGCAATCGTAGTAGCTTGAAACTCAAGTGGAGTCCATGGAGAAAGGGCCATGAAGCTCTCCTCGTCCCCCACCTACCGCTTCGTCGCAACCTAAGCACCGGACGCTTCAATGCAGCACAGCCTGAGCGCGCGGCTGCCTTCCAGCAGGGTCGCTTGCGTACCGCGGGCGCCGCGAGTGGTGCAAACGAGAGCTCTCCCACCACAAGGTAGGCTGCGGCACCTTCGACGCGTGTCTCTAGAATCTGCGTCCAACCTCGGTTCTCCTGAACCGTGAGGTGCAGGGCTGGGGCTTGATCCAGAGCTTCGCAAGACCATCGACGAAGTGGTCGCCAAGAACAAGGCGCGAGAGGGACTGAGTTGGGCCTCAGCACACCAAGATTCTATAAATGAGACTGTTACAGCTCTATTGTCCCTCACTAGGGCCACCATTTGAGCCTGTTTCAGTCAACAGACTGTTTCAGTCAACCTCTTCCTGTGAATTGGCTGCCAGGTGGTGGCATTCATCAAGGGCACACGTCAGTTTCCTCAATGTGGCTTCAGCAACACAGTGTGCCAGGTGAGCCAGGGCAACACACCGTCGTTCATGCATGCCATTGCCTGCAAATCCTTGCAAGTTATCCTCATGCCTCGATCTCCACCCTCGTCATGCCTGCCATGGTGTTTGCGCTTATGCTGATGCTTGCGATTGTGACGCTGAGTCTGCAGCTATACCCTGTTTGGCAAAGGCCATGTGGTGATGGTCATGATGCTGCAGATCCTCACGAGCATGAAGGTCCCCTATGAGACCGTGAACATCTTGGAGAACGAGCGCCTGCGCTCAGGCACGCACCCTTGATCATCTCACACGTGGGAGCAGGCACCCCCTGCCAGCCCCCCTCTTGCACAGCAACCACTTCCACCTTGCACCAGCATGTGTCATCAAGCACAAGTCACTTGCCAGCATGTTGCCCCCAGGGCTGTTGCGGCAGCACAACCCAACATGGCACCAGACATCAGATAACACCATGTGGTGCTCATGCGCTGCCTGGTGCCTCTGCTGAGGTCGTTCTCCACAGCCAGGCCTTGCAGGCCGGGTCATGGCAGAGTCATGCTAGGGCCCCACACTGTCCTCCCTCCCCCTCCCGTGCCAGCTGACACAGCACAGCACAGTGAGCAGCAGTGGGCCCTCGCAGCCTGCCCAGCCAGCGCCCACTGCAGCACACCCCTGTAGAGCCCTGCAAGGCCACCATCAGGCCCTCTTCAACACAGGGTGGGTCCCTGGCTCCCTGGTCCTCTGCACAGAGAATATTTGTCCCTGGTAGCCCCACCACCCCCCCTGGGTAGCCCCCCCACCCCCCCTGGGTAGCCCCCCCACCCCCCCTAGGTAGCCCCCCCACATCTCCCAGGAAGCTGCCAGACATGGCTGTGTGTGTGTGTGTGTGCCCCGCAGGCATGAAGGAGTACTCGCAGTGGCCCACCTTCCCCAGGTCTACGTTGGGGGCGAGTTCGTGGGCGGCTGCGACATCATGATCCGTGAGTCACACCCCAGCTCACGTGGCCCCCACCTGCCGGCCGCAGCCTCCCCAGCCCCTCAGCTGTGCCCCAGTGAGGGGCCGAGGGAGAGAGGGGAGCAGGGAGCAGACGGGGCCAGGCACCGCACCCACACAGCAGGCTGCAGTGCTGCAGGCCAGCGCCTTGCTCCTCCTCACGCGTCACACTGGCCAAACGGGCCACTCAGCAGCAGCAGCACCTCCGCATGGCAGTGGCCATTGCATGGTCTTGTGGGCACCCCTCATCCCCACCAACACATGGCAGTGGCCAGTCTGCGGCCCAATGGGATACCGCTGGCACTGCTGCAGCACAGACTGTGACACTGGGCACTGTGGCGGTGGCAATCAGTGTCTCCGCTACCTGCACCCTCTCCCACAGCAACAAACCGTGGCAAGCACATGATGATGGTGGTGCTGCTGCTGCTGCCGCCGCCGCCGCCGCCGCTGCTGCTGCTGGTGGCTAGGCTGGTGCTGATCATGATGGTGTGGCATGGTGGTGCACGCAGAGATGTTCCAGAGCGGGGAGCTGACAGAGCTGCTTGAGAAGGAGATGCTGTCATAAAGACCCGCCTCGACCTGCTGACCCACTGCTGTCCTGCCTGATGCGCCGCCGGCTGCCGCCGCCACCGCCGTCACCACCACCACCAGACTGCTGAGTGGCGCCCTTAGGCCCCATAGGCCTGAGTGCCGCTTGCTCGTGAGACGACCGCCGCCATCAGGCTGCTCAAAGCCCAGGGTGCAGCTTGGGTTGTGAGCGCCACGTGTACTGTGTATTGAATGGGTTGTGTAGCGTCAGTGTGTGTGCAAGGTGAGTGTGACATTTTACTCGACAGAGTGCCTGCTCCTACAGTGTGGATGTCGATGAGTGAGACCCGGGTAACTTGAGCTGAGTGAGCCGCCCTCTGATTTACGGAGACTTGGACATGCCTGGATGCCTTGGACATGCCAGGAGTGGTGCCTGATGCTCCAAGACCGGGCATGATGTTGAAATGAGCCTCCTACCTGATGAAGTCTTGGTGTTTTTAGGTTGGATAGTATCCACGTCTGACATGCCTGCAAGGTGGCAGCTTCCTATTGGCATACGCCATTGTACACCACTGTACGCCAGGTGTTGTGACGCGACCAAGTTGTGATGCTGTGACCAAGCTGGGCTGCGTGGGGGCTGGTGTGAGCATGTGTGACAGCGGGTTACAGCACTGATACAGCGCATGCACAGCTCATGTCAGTCACCTCAGGGCCCAACCCATCAGTCTGGCAACACGGTGAGCTCAGCACTGCATCCAGCCTGCAGCAGGGCCTCAGGACCACACCCTGGCTGGCAGTCCCAGGGGCCAGGCAGCAGCGCACACCTCGGCGACTCCTACGACTCCAGCCGCATTCCAGCGATAGAAGGCTGAGATAGGGCTCATGACGTTGCCAGCTGCTGTAGGATTGGTCAACAGCTGTCGTCTAGGGGGCCTTTCAATCAGGACCTGAATCAGGTACCCCAAGTTACAGAAAACCTAACCTGTGATTTAAACGACGCCGTATAACAGCCACGTGGTTTCTAATTATGCTATCGCACGTCCCCGGGTAGAGCACCCTGTGATAGCTACGGGGTGAAGCGTGTTTCATGAGTATTCCGTGCACTGTGCTGAGGCGCACTGGCGGCTCAAATCGTAATCATCTATAACATGCACGCGGGTTTTGCTCATGCGGGCCTCGCCGCGACCGACCGCCGCGACCGACGTGGCCCAGTAGCCCCTGCAAACAGTCATGGACCGCCGCCGCAGTGAAAACGGTGATCATGGCATGCCAAACAGATGCAACTGAGCAGTACGGATGCCCCGGCCACTCTGCCAGGCCCCACATGGTGTGTAGGCCACTGTCATGTTACCTTGCTGGGCAGTTTGTGTCCAGTCTCTCACGCCCGCCCTGAGCTTGCGTGGCGAGCTCGTGTTCATCTCCGCTGTGGCCCCCTGCTGCTCCCCAGCTGCAGCAACACGTGGAGGGGGGAGCAGTCCTCAGGGGCGGCACCTGCACCAGCTGCCCGCTGCTGCCAGGGGGGTGCAGCAGGAGGCGGGAGCAGGTCAGGGGCGGCACCAGCACCAGGGCACCTGGGCAGGGGTTGCTAGGGCTGGGACTGGGACTGGGCCTGGTGCTGAGGGTTGGGAGGGGGTAGCGAGGGTGGGAGGGTAGTGAGGGGGCTGGGAGGGGGGTGGGAGGGAGGTGGGAGGGTGGGGCTGGGGTTGGCACCTGCAGCCCACGTTTCTGGTCGTTGCTGCTCAGGAGGACATGTGTGAGTGGAACAGGTTGCATCTTGTGCAGGGCCTGCACTATGAGCGCGGTTAGCAGGCCTTTGTGGCGACCTTGGTGGCTCAGGCTCTCCACAATGTGCAGCCTGGGTCTACCTGACGAGCATATCAAACTTGAGAGTTGCAGGAGTGGCGGGTCCGTTGGCACTCACAGTGTCTACCCACAGAGTAAGACGCCCTCGAGAAATGCGGGGAATTTGCTAATCTACCTACATTTCCTGCTGCTGCTCCACGTCTGCCGACATTCCCGGTCACCACTGTAACCGTTGGTGAAGTCGCATCGGCCGCTGGGCTGTCACCTCGCGCAGGCTAAACGGAGTCGAGCGCGAAAAGAAAAGAGTAACCTGTAGCAAACCCGGCACGACAAAGTAAACGAGACGGGAACGAGTATCGAGCTGCTGCAAGCGTGATTCCAACGTAAATAACGCTGCAGGCCGTCATGCGGTGCTAACCATCCATCACGCGCGCACCAGATTCGAGTTCCGCACCACAGTTGTTGCTCCGCAGCTGAAAGGATTTTGACAGTGCGTTAGACAAGCATCGCGGGATGGGAGCTTCAAGCCGAGGCCTGCGCACTTTTCTGGGGGTGCTGCTTCTGGCCTGGGTTTGGCCTGGCGCACACGCCACTATAGCCGATCGGCGCGTAGGTGCGTTTGCCAGGCTGCCGAGGTCGTCAGTAGCACGTAAGACATTCAGGCTATGAGCAGGGTTTGTGTACTCATGCCAGCCGCGGGCTTTCTGCGCCCGCGATCAATAGCAGCAGCAGCAGCACGCCCCACCTACTGCGCCTGAGGCACACATATCTGAGTTACCTCGGCCGTCCTGG
>JASKMD010000030.1:2396044-2421044 GCA_030144725.1 Haematococcus lacustris | reverse complement strand
ACCCCCTACCCCTTGCCCCCTGCACCCTTCTCAGGTGCGCTTCCTACAGCTGCACGCCACCTCCCACAAGATCATCGTGTACTGCCTGACATGCGCCTGCGTGGACTTCTACCACCTGGCCCTCAAGCGCCTTGGGCCCAAGCTGCTGCCTGGCCTGCAGGTCAGCCACTAGCATCTCATGCCCATGCGACTACCGGCTGCTCGCGACTTCCCGGCCCGCATATGCTGCCTCTGTATCCCACACCCGGCCCACCCTCACCCTCACCCTCACCTTGTCAAGCTCTGCTGTCATGCATCCCACACCTGGCCTCCCCTCACCCCAGTTTTGTCAACGCTCACACTGGCCCAGCACCCTATCCTCAGCTCTCACCCCATGTTCCTGCCCTGTTCCTGCCCTGGCCCTGGCCCCTCCAGCCCTGCCCTGGCCCCGGCCCCAGGTCAAGGCGCTGCATGGCCGCATGAAGCAGTCCGTGCGTGAGGCCACGCTGGCCAGCTTCTCCCCCCTCAGCGCCGGGGTCCTGCTGGCCACTGACCTGGCGGCGCGCGGCCTAGACATCCCGGAGGTGCACTGGGTGCTGCAGGTGAGTGGCTTGACTTGCAGGACACGGCAGGGTTGGCTGCTGCATGGGCATGAGCTGGACAGGTCAGAGAGAGGGAGAGCAATTAGAGGGATGTGCCCATCGCTGATTAAAGGCACCTTGACCTGCATGGCAGCATCCTGAGGCATCCTGACGTGTTAAGCACAGACTAGCCTAGACCTGCCCAGATCCAGGCAGGGTTGGGTAGGGCAGGAGGGCAAGGCGAAGGAAGTGAGGGGTGGTGGGAGGGGCACAAGAAGGTAGTCTTAGGCCGTCTCCTACCTCCTACCACTCTTGTGCACCGCCCCGGTGGCACCACCCGCCACACATGGCCCCCCTCCCTGCCTCTGGACCCCCTCCCCCCTCGTGTAGTGCAGCCCCTCCCCCCCCTTGTGTGTTCAGGTGGACCCCCCTCAGGACCCCGCAGCCTTTGTCCACCGTGTGGGGCGCACAGCCCGCGCCGGCCGCTCCGGCCAGGCCCTGGTGCTGCTGGCGCCGCATGAGGCCGCCTACGTGGACTTCATCAGGCTGCGCAAGGTGACCCTGCCCCACCCTCCGCTGCCGACTGACCTTACTGTTTGTTGGACGCTTTGCTGCGATGGTTGTCCCTCTGCTGTGTGCTGCCTGGCGCCAGGTGCCGCTGAGTGAGGTGCAGCCGCTGGAGGGCGCAGCCCCGCTGCTGCAGCTGTTGCGGCAGGAGGCGGAGACAGACAGGGAGGTGAGGTGGGCCAAGGGGAGGGGCCCGTTGTCTGTGGGCTGCTGCTCTTCTGTGTGTGATTGTGTGTGTAGCGATCTGCAGCATGCTCCCGGTGGCCTGGGGCTGGCAATGGCGGGGCGCTCGTGGGTTTGGCCGCACCTGCTTTCAATGGATCAGATTACGATGGGAATGTGGTCTTTGTCGTTAAGTCGCCACAAGGACAGCATGGGGAAAACACAGAGGGTGGCCTGGTCACCTCACCCTCGCCACCCCTGCCTGGCAGAGCTGCTCTGCGCACTGCCGGCTGCAGGTCATGGAGGCAGGCAGCCGTGCGTTTGTGTCCTATGTGCGCGGCTACAAGGAGCACCACTGCAAGTTCATCTTCAGGGTGCAGGTCAGCACAGTGCTCCTCCACCTCCTCACCGCAGTAGCCTTATGCTTGCCCCTTCACCCACCTGCCTGCTCACTACACTGACTGCCCATGGGCCAGGTTTCTGCCTGCCTGCCTGCCTGCCTGCCTGCCTGCCTGCCTGCCTGCCTGCCTGCCTGCCTGCCTGCCTGCCTGCCTGCCTGCCTGCCTGCCTGCCTGCCTGCCTGCCTGCCTGCCCGCTTGCTCACTTCTCCTGCCTGCCTGCACATCAGCCTGCTATGCCCACCTGCTATGGCAATGCCTGCTGCCATGCCTGCGCCAAGCCAGCCTCCACACACCCTGCCCAGCCCCTCGCATGCCCTCCTGCATCGCTCCCTCACAGGATCTGCCACTGGGTCGGCTAGCCTCCTCCTTTGCCCTGCTGCGCCTGCCCCACATGCCTGAGGTCAAGCGCGCCCTGCACAAGGCCCGGGCAGCCATGCAGCAGTCGGACCAAGACACAACAAGCCCACCCACCCACCCCAGTCTAGACCACTTTGTGCCAAGCGCTGTAGAGCCTGACAGCATACGCTTCAAGGACAAGGCCAGGGAGAAGCAGCGCCAGCAGGTGGGTGGCGATGGGGGTCCTAGTACCCTTGACACCCCTGGGGCTGTCTGGCTGCGCTTTCAGTTTCTCACAGGTTGTCACTCTACATGCTTTTGCATATGAGGTTACCTGTGCCATTAGGTTAGGTGCAAGGCGTGAGGTGTAACGACATGGGGGATTTGAGGCTTTGTGCGGTGCCACCCCTGCTGTGCCTGCAGATGCTGAAGCAGCGTGCCGCAGCAGCGGCAGAGGCAGCAGCCAACAAGCCAGCCACTCAGAAAGCTAGGCCCAAGTTGAAAGCTGGGGCCGGCGCGAAGTCGGCGACCGCAGAGGAGCATGGAGCGGGCGAGCGGCTAACCGGGGCCAAGCGGCGGAAGCTGCAGGCTCGCGACGAGGTAGCTGAGTTAGCAGCCGAGTACTCACTGCTCAAACGTATGAAGAAAGGCAAGATCAGCGAGCACGAGTTTGACGTGGCCACGGGCCTGGTCAGCGGCTCCGAGGACGAGGACGAGCCCCTCGATGCCGAGGGCGACCTCGGGGACGACGGCCTCGCCTCCAGCCTCAAGCGCCATAACGCCGACACCGATGCCAATCGAGAAAGCAGTCAAGGTGGCGGGCCCAAGGCCGGGAAAGGCACAAAGCGCAAGTCCGCAGCCCAGAAGGATGGCGCATTGCTAGGTGTGTTGGCCCAGGGCTGTGCCCCGGTGAGGCAGCTCGAGCAGCAGCTTGAAGCAAAGCGCAAGAGGACCGCGAACAAGCAACGGCGGCTGAAGCAGACAATGGGTGTGAAGGCGCATTAGTCACGTACTTGTGACGGCTAGTCAGGGAGGGCAGGCAAACGTGGTATGCAGAAAATGTTCGTTTGGTAGGGCGTCAATTGTATGTATGGGAAACTCTGACCCTGACCTGTGTGCAAGGAATATACAACACGTGTTACTCTGTAGGTGTCGTTAGAGCCCAAAGGCTGCAGTGCAGTGCAGATCAAACATGGCCCCCAGTAACTGCCCTGTCTGCTACCGCTTTCTCTCCACCCCACCCCTTTCTTTCCGCCCCCTACAAGCCTGACTTGAGTTTGCCTACCTGGATGACAGCCAAACCCCACGAGGTAGCCCTAGCACTAGGCAATTCAGTCAGTGGCGAGTTAGTCGCTGGGAGTGCGGAGGGCCGAAGGGGGATAGTTGGCAGCAAGCCACTCATCCACTAAGCAAGTTGCCAGGGTTAGTCGAGGCGTGTGATCAAAGAGCATTGTAATAGGCCAAGATACAGGCTATGGCATGTAAGTTCAATACCAATGTCGTGAAAGCACGACGGCCGCACCATGGTGATTTGCCAGCTATTCATGTCAACGAGTTCCCGGTGACGCGGAATTAAGCGACGCAGTGCAATGGGTGCCAAAGCTACAGACAGACCTAAGAAGTACCAAGCCACTAAAGGCGCGCCAGTCGAGAAATGCTATTTGCCGCGAAACGTATGGTCTATTGTGGCGTTTGCGTGGGTGGGGCCCTTGATAGACAAGGCCAATCGAGAGCCGGAGCTATCCGAAAGCGATGCCAGTATGGTAGTGCCGGGTCGACATGAGGCTACAGCGTTAAGCAGAACCTACGAAGCCGAGTATGCGCGCGTCAAGGTGCGCACTCACGGAAACCGGCTTCCCAGCGCCATCACGTAACCATCCGCACCCCACGTGCTCTAGCAGAACTTGCAGCCATCTGACTCCAGGTGATGGTGTGCTGCCTGCAGACAAAGTACCCTAATGCCCAGTCCTCAAACTTGTTGAACCACACCACCAGGACCCTGATCAGTCTATACCGTAGGAACCTGCTGCTCCACTCGCTGTACGTCTCCATAGAGATTTTTGCCCGGTGCGAGCAATGCAACTTTGTCTTGCCAGCTGCGCTGATAAGCTTCAATGCCAGCTGATGAGGTGCATCAGGACTGCACATTGCTCTAGCCAAGCTTTACCTGGTCTGGGTGGGCTGGTGTGCAGGTTAGCTGGACCCCTCACGCTGCGTCAGTTCCTGCGCTGGCTTCAGTCCTATGGTGCTGGCGCTGAGCCCCCGCTGTGGCAGGGCTGGCTGCTGGCAGTGGCCCTGGGCGCCACCGGCTGCCTGATGACCCTGATGCACCACCGCTTGTTCTGGTGAGCAGACCGGCTGCAGCAAGGGGCGAGGGGGCTTGGTGTGCTCTTGTGCTGGGCTTATTGTAGACCGCGCGAAGACAGGGACCGCAGCGATACATGCTGGATTACCGTCTGCCTGCCCACCCACCCGCCTGCCCACCTGCCCGCACGCCTCCCTGCCTGCCTGCCAGCCCACCTGCCCGCCCGCATGCCTGCCCGCTACCAGCACACCTTCCTCCGCTTCAAAGCATACCCTCTACGCTTACGACCTTACCTTCCTCCGCCTCCTTAGGAGCAGACCTCCCCTCCGCATCAAAGGAAAGGGGCTGCGCGGCACCCCTCCCCCTTGCCTGCCCATTTTGTGCAGGACGGGTATGAGCATGGGGCTGAACATGCGGCAGCAGGTCACGTCAGCCATCCACGCCAAGGCGCTGCGCCTGAATGCAGCCAGCATCGCGCACATCTCCC
This sequence comes from Haematococcus lacustris, assembly GCA_030144725.1. NCBI lineage: Eukaryota > Viridiplantae > Chlorophyta > Chlorophyceae > Chlamydomonadales > Haematococcaceae > Haematococcus > Haematococcus lacustris. The sequence continues at coordinate 2,416,226 of JASKMD010000030.1, read as the reverse complement.
AGGGCCACGTGGTGAACCTTGTGTCTGGGGACATCCGCCGCTTTGACGACGCCATGCCCTTCTGGTGCGGCAACAAAGCGGCAGCCAGGTGGCAGGGCAGCCAGGGCCAGGGCACGCCAAGCCTAGCAGCGGCCACAGGCATTTAGCCCAGGGCAACAACCAGGCAGCAGTCAGGCCAGGCAGGGGCAAGAGGCGCAGGAGCAGGAGCAGCAGGAGCGGCAGCAGTCGTAGCGGCAGTGCAGCAGCAGGGCTGATGCAGGGTCAGGGTGCAGGGTGCAGGCGGTGCGGCGCTGAGCAGGAGGTGCCAGGCAGGCAGCCAGGCTGCTCACCCCCTGCCTGCACCCAGCCACCAAGACTAGTGCTGCCCTAAGGTGCCTTAAGGTGCCTTAAGGTGCCCTAAGGTGCCCTAAGGCCGCCCTTAGGTGTTGTGGCCACCAGGGAGCAGGGGCCCAGCAGGAGCCAGGTGCCGTCAGCCATCAGGCAGCCAGCCCGCCTGGTGAGGGTGGCAAGAGCCTGTCTGGCTGCTGGGCAGAGCTGTGCTGCCTGATGAAGCTGCGCCTGCAAGGCAGGTCAGCTGACGATAGGTGGTCCTTGCAGCAGCACCTGGAAGGGTTTGCCTGGGGCCGCGCTGCCCACCTGGTCGGTGGCCAGGCCCATGGTCCTGCTGCTGCTGCTGTTGCCATGCGCCATGCGGTGCCATGAAGAGCTGGCCATGCTGTGCAGGTTGTTCCTGTGGGCTGGCCCGCTGGAGCTGGGCCTGGTGCTGCTGCTGGTGGCGCTGGAGCTGGGCTTCCTGCCGGCACTGGCTGGCGTCAGCGCTACCCTCATGCTCATACCCATACAGGTGAAGGCCCCAGGCCCCCAGGCATGGCCCCAGAGCCCCAGAACCCCAGCCCCAGCCTCAGCCCCAGCGCCAGCCCCAGCCCCAGCCTGAGCACCAAGATGTCGACCCCAGGACAGCACGCAGAGCTGAGCACGCTGCCCGGCTGCCCTGCTCTGGTTCATGCTCCCCTTGTCAGCCCTTGGCCCCTACCACTGGGCGCTGCCCCTGGCCTGCTGGCTGCAGGGTGCGCTGGTGCGGCCAGTGGCCAGCATCAGGCGGCGCACCGCACAGTTCACTGACGAGCGCGTGCGCCTGGCCAGCGAGGTCATCCAGGTGGGTTGCCCGCAGCCACTGCGTCAGGGGCCTGCTGCCCTGCCTGCCAGCCAGCTGCCTGCTAGCGCCCTACTGGTGGCCCGGCGCTGCCACTGGCTCTGTGAGCAGCACTGGGGTCCAGGGGCTGGCCTCGAGGGCCCTGCCGCCCTCCCTCCAGGAGCAGGCCCTGCCTCGCTGCACCCCTGATCAACACAGCACCTTCCAGGCACCCCCTTGCAGCAGCACTGCGGCAAAGCAGGGCCTGCTCCTTGAGGGGTCCGCCTCCTGCTTTCAGGCCAGTCAGGCTTGCTCCTGGCCGGAGGTGCAGCCGCCTCCCTCCAGGATCAGGCCCTGCTTTGCCGTAGTGCTGCTGCGAGTAGGGTGCCTAGTGAGGTGCCTGTGTTGAGGTGCTTGTGTTGGGCAAGGCCGAGGCACCCGCTGGTCAGCAGCCCATGCCCACCTCCAGACCTACCATGATGGCTGCACATGCCTCCCCCGCCTGGCTCCTGCCCTGCAGCCCCCTCTGCTGCTGCCCCCCTCCCTCCCTCTCCCTCCTTCCCCCCCCCACCCCCCCACCTCCCCCCTGCAGGGCAGCCTAGCCATGAAGATGTTGTCCTGGGAGCAGCCCCTGGCCGCCACCCTGGCCCGCATCAGGGCGCAGGAGGCCGCCTGCATCCGCCAGATGGCGCGCATCAGGGCGGTCAACATGGCCATGCAGTTCGCCATCACGCCCATCGTGTCCTTTGCTACCTTCGCGGTGTACAGGTGGGGCAGGGGCCAGGGGGGGCGGGGCGGGGGTTCGGCTGGGGCTGGGGCAGGTGGGGTGGGAGCTGGGGCTGGGAGAGGGGCAGCGGGCCTAGCAGCAGCGGAGCAGCAGCAGCAGCAGGGCTGGATGGCGGAGGCTGTCCTGCAGGGAGCGCTGGACCCTGCTGTGTGGGTCATCATGGGCCAGGAGGGGCCGAGGGGGGTGCAGGGCAGCAGCAGGGGTCAGCCAGGGGGTGCCAGCCAGTGGCTTGGCTGCGGTGCTGGCTGCAGGGCGCTGCACGGTCAGCTGAACGTGGCCAGCGTGTTCTACTCCCTGGCGCTGCTGCACCTGCCCAAGCTGTTCATGGTCACCACCTGGCAGCAGCGCCTGACCCAGCCCCGCACCGCCTGCACCCATCAGCCCTGCCGCTGCTCTCCCACCGCCAGTGCTGTCTTGCCGCCCCTGCTACCCCTGCTGCTGCAGCGGCTGCTTTCTCCTCGACGCTGCTCACTCCTTGACAGTCACTGCTGAACGTATGTGTGTGTGATGGGGTGAAGTGTAGTGGGGTGTGTGGTGGTTTGCGTGTGCAGGTCCAGTTCTTTGTGCTGGGTGTTCAATCCATGACGGAGCTAAGGGTCAGTCTGAACCGAGTGGACAAGTTCCTGTCCTGCCCCGAGCCCCCCAACCCACTGCACCTGCACAACCCCACAGACGCAGCCTCTCCCCCTCCCCCCACCAAGGCCCCTGCCCCCTGCCCCTCAGCCCAGCATGAGCAGGAGGGCGACAGACCTGCGGTGGTGCTGGAGCTGGGACCCCCAGGCCCCCCCGCCCTGATGGCGGAGGGCACGGCACAGCTCGCGGGGCAGGGGCAGGGGCAGGGGCAGGGGCAGGGGCAGGGGCAGGGGCAGGGGCAGGGGCAGGGGCAGGGGCAGGGCCTGGGCCTGGGCCTGCCTTGTGGCACAGTGTCCTTGAGAGGTGCGGACTATGACTGGCGCTCCCCCTTGGGTCAGCAGCCAGGCGATGAGGCGCGGCAGCAAGCCACCACAGCAGCAGCCCAGCAGCCAGAAAGCAAGGAAGGGGCAGGGGCAGCGGAGGGGGCAGGGTCAGGGGCAGGGGCAGTGGAGGGGGCAGGGGATTGCGCCCCCTCCCCAGGCAAGGGTCTCACTCTGCAGGGAGTGAGGTTTGAACTGCGCCCCGGGGAGCTGTTGGGTGTGTGTGGGGAGGTCGGGGCCGGCAAGTCCTCCCTGCTGGCAGCCCTCCTGGGGGAGCTGCAGCCGCTGCAAGCGCCTGGGGTGGGGCCGGGGGGCGGGCAGCCGGGCAGTGGTGCGCTGGTTGTGGGCCGTGTGGCGTACTGCCCCCAGGTCCCATGCATCGTGGCCGGCTCCGTGCGCGAAAACATCACCTTTGGCCGCGAGTTCGACGCACAGCGCTACGCCCGGGTGCTGGCCGCGTGCGCGCTGGACTTGGACATCGCGGCGCTGCCTGCAGGGGACGCCACGGAGCTGGGCGAGCGCGGCATCAATGTGAGCGGCGGGGCCGGCTGGCTGCCTGGCTGGCTGGCTGTTGGGCTCCAGAGGCCCCTGGGGTCAGGCCCAGCAGCCGCCCTCTGCCCAGGCCCTTGTTGAGGCTGAGGCTGGGAGGCAGGGCAGCAGTCCAGCAGAGGGGCCAATGGCCAGGTCAAAGGCCGCGCGGTGCAAGACCCTCCTGGCTCTGCCTGCTGGACTGGGCAGCTGTGGCGTAGCACTGCCGGTGCCCTGCAGACTGCCAACCCCTGCCCTGCCCACCCGGTGCTCTGCTGGCTGCTCTACAAAATCTACCTGCCCCACCCTGCTCACCCTCTTCTGCCCTGGCAGCCAGGCAGATTCTGTTGAGCAATTCATGGTCCGGCAGCGTGCAGCCTGCTCTGTACCACCTCCTGCCTCCCTCCTGCCCACCCTCCCCTGTCTTGCCCCACCCTGCCCTGCCCTGCCCGGCCCTGGCCCTGGCCCTGCAGCTGAGTGGGGGTCAGAAGGCGCGTGTGGCGCTAGCGCGGGCCGCATACAGCCAGCCCGACGTGGCGCTGCTGGACGACCCCCTGAGCGCTGTGGACCCCCCGCGTGGCCCGCCTGCTGTTCAGCGACTGCCTGGGACCAGGGGGGCTCATGCAGGTCAGCTACACCCTGAGCACCCCTGAGCATACAGGGCAGCGCTGGCTGCGCCGCAATACAGGCTGGGGGGGGGCAGCGCTGGACAGGGCAGGGCAGGGCAGGGCAGGGTGCATGGTAGATGGCGGGTGAGGCAAGCGCAACACTTGCACATTGCCAGGCTGCTGCCTCAGAGCTGCTGGTGGGAAAAGGCAAGCCCTGCCCTGGCCCCCCCCCTCCCCCCGCCTCCTGCCCTGCTCTCCTGCCCTGGGTTCCCCTTAACCCTGCCCCTCTACCCCCCACCCGCCTGACCCTGATCATGTCGCCTGACCCTGATCACCGTAGCCAGTACCACCACCGCCCTGACCAACACCTCAGCCACCGCCACCCTGCTCCACTTGCCTCTCCCCACACACACCCCGCCCCTCACTGGCCCCCTGCTGCTGCTGCTGCTGCTGCTGTGTGTGTGGTGCGCAGTGCTCCACACGCGTCCTGGTCACTCACCAACGCCAGTTCCTGCCCCGCTGCGACCGCGTGCTGGTGCTGCGGGGCGGGCGCTGCCTGGCCCTGGGCCCCTGGCAGGAGGTGGAGGGCCTGGGCCTGAGGGAGCTGGCGGCCAGCAGCGGGGCAGGGGGGGCGGGCGGGCAGGACGCTCAGGGGGCGGCGCAGGGTCAGGGGTGGGAGGAGGGGGAGGGGGGCACTGTGGATGCCCTGGTGGAGCTGCTGCCTGACGGGCTGGGGGAGGGGGGGAGGGGGGGGGGGGCCTGCACCTGGGGCAGTGCTGGGGGGGGTGGGGGGGAGACAGTCTGGGTGCAGCAGCAACAACAGCCATCCCCCTGCCTGCCCTGAAAGCAGCAGGGCAGGAGGGGGAGCGCGCAGGGAAGGGGGGGGCTGAGTCAGGAGGGGCGTGGAGGGCAGGGGGGGGGAGGGGGGGGGCAGCGGAGGGTAGGTGGGGGCTGCAGGGCCTGCTGTCCCGCGCCTTGGGCCGCAGCAAGGCGCCCCCCGGTGACATCAGCTGCGCCCAAGTCTGCTGGTGAGGTGTGCAGGGGAGGGGGGGGGCTGCGGGTGCAGTGGGGGCTGGGGCTAGGGGGAGGGTGGGGTGGGTGGGTGGGAGGGGTGGTAGTGGAGCGTCAAATTGGTTGGGGCTGCTGGTCAGCTGCTGCTCGGGGCACTGAGTGCAGGGGGGAGGGGAGGAGAGGGGGGAGGGAGGGGAAGCAGCAGCGGGGCATGTGGTGGGGTCTCGCAGCGGGCATGCAGTGGTGCAGCGGCGGGCATGCGCGGTGGTGCAGCAGCGGGCATGTGGCAATGTAGCGGCTACTGTTGCTGCCCTGCTGTTGCTGCTGCCCTGCTGCTCCTTCCCTGCAGCAGGCAGGCAGGCAGGCAAGCATGCCCCGCCGCTGCCACCACTGCATGCCCGCTGCGACCCCACCCCCCTGCCCGCTGCTGCCCCACCCCCCTGCCCGCTGCTGCCCCACCCCCCTGCCCCGCTGCTTGCCCCACCCCCCTGCCCGCTGCTGCCCCACCCCCTGCCCCTGCTGCCCCTGCTGCCCCACCCCCTGCCCGCTGCTGCCCCACCCCCTGCCCGCTGCTGCCCCACCCCCTGCCCGCTGCTGCCCCACCCCCTGCCCGCTGCTGCCCCACCTCAGAAGCATTTGGGAGTGAGGCCAAAGCATGGGCACGACTTCCCTGCCTAGTGGGCCACCCTTGACCTCCTGTTGCTGCTCTTGCTGCTGCTGTCAACAACGACGTCGATGACAACGCCTGTGCTTGCTGCTGCCTGGTGTTGTTGCAACTTTGCAGTGTCAGGACAGGTTGGTGCAGCAGGAGGAGCGAGTGCTGGGGGTGGTGCCCTGGTCAGTGTACTTCAAGGTAAGCCCCCTCCCCCTCCCCCTCCCCCTCCCCCTCCCCCTCCCCCTCCCCCTCCCCCTCCCCCTCCCCCTCCCCTCCCCCTCCCCCTCCCCCTCCCCCTCCCCCTCCCCCTCCCCCTCCCCCTCCCCCTCCCCCTCCCCCTCCCCCTCCCCCTCCCCCTCCCCCTCCCCCTCCCCCTCCCCCTCCCCCTCCCCCTCCCCCTCCCCCTCCCCCTCCCCCTCCCCCTCCCCCTCCCCCTCCCCCTCCCCCTCCCCCTCCCCCTCCCCCTCCCCCTCCCCCTCCCCCTCCCCCTCCCCCCCTGCCTGCTGCGTTCTGCTTGCCAGCTGCTGCCTGGTGCTGCCTGCAGTACATGCGGCACATAGGCAGCGGCAGCAGCCTGGCCATCTGCGTGGCGCTGGTGCTGGGCCAGGCCGTGTTCCTGGCATCAGAGTGGTGGCTGTCGCTGTGGGCACGCGCCGGTGCAGACAGCCAGGCGGAGTCAAAGTAGGCAGTGGGCGCTGATGACCTGGGCAGAGCCTAGGGAGGACTGAGACGGGCCCGCCACCCCCCTGGCTGCTGCTCTTGCAGGCCCTCAGCCTCAGCTGCTCGCACCACTGTTGACGCTGCCCCCTCCTTTGCCCCCTTGCCCCCTGCCTCCTGCCCCTTCAGTATATTGCCCCCTGCCCCATCCATGCTGCCCCTCTGCCATGGTATCAGCCACACTCCCTCAGCTATCCCTAATGTTCTCCCCTGCTGCTTTTCTCGCCCCCCTCTTCTACTCACCCCTCCCCCTCACCCCGTCCGTGGTGGCCTTGGCCTTGGTCCTCCTGCCCTTTGCTCCCCCCCCTCCCTCCTCCAGCCCCCCCAGGCCCATGCCCCTTGCTGCTGCCCGGACCCCCTTTGCCTCCTCCCACCAAGGCCCCCGCAATGCCTCCGGCTGCTGCTTTGCTGCGCTGTGTGGGGTGGTGCAGGTGGTTGTGGGTGTACGGCATGCTGACGGGCCTGGTGCTGCTGCTGTCCATCAGCCGCTCAGCGCTGTTCTTTGAGGCCACGGTCACGGCGGCCACGCGCATCCATGACGCAATGACGGCCAGGGTGCTCAGGTCAGCGGCGCTGCCGGCCTCACGGGGGGACCAGGGGAGGGGGGTGGAGGGGGGTGGGGGAGGGGAGGGTGCAAGAGGTATGAGGGGAAAGGTGGGAGGCGTAAGGGGGTTAGGAGGGGGGTGGAGGGTGGGCGAGGGGTAAGGGGACCAGGGGTGTGGGGCAGGGGAAGGAGCATGGGGGGGCTAGGGAGCTAGGGGGGGAGGGGGAAGGGGGGGAGGGGTGGAGGGGGGAAGGGGGGGGAGGGGAGGGGCTGAGGCCCCAGGTTGAGGTGTTGTGGCCTTGGGAGTGGGGAGGCGAGAGGGTGGAGGGCGAGAGGGTGCAAGTAGGCTGACAGTGGGGGCCACCAGGTACCCCAGGATACTCTGGTCTGCTCAGCCGCCCCACCCCCCCAAGGCAAGGCAAGGCAATGCTGGGCCCCACCTTGTGGCTGTGCCCTCCCCCTCCCCCTGCTGCTGCTGCTGCCTCCCCCCCCAGGGCGCCCCTCGCTTTCTTCCACACGAACCCGGCGGGCCGTGTCCTGAACCGCTTCAGCAAGGACCTGGGCCTGGTGGACGACATGCTGCCGGTGAGCGCACCAGCCTCTGATGCTGCCAGGCCCAGGGCCAGGGCCAGGGCCAGGGCCAGGGCCAGGGCCAGGGCCAGGGGGAGGGGGAGGGGGAGGGTCTGGGCCAGGAGGAGGAGGCGTCTGGGCTCCTCTCATGCAGCGTGTGCTGGCCAGGCCCTGCTGCTGGCCTCCGCCCCCCTGCCCCGCCCTGTGCCGGGCCCTGCTGCTGCCGTCCCCTGCCCCCGCCCCCTGCCTGCACCCCGTGTGTCTGCTGCTGCCTGCCTTCCTGTCTGGCGCAGGTGACGCTGTTTGACGCGCTGCAGTGCGGCTTCCTGGTGCTGTCGGCCTTTGTGCTGGTGTCCATCGCGGTGCCCTTCATCCTGCCGGTGTTCCTGCCCCTGGCCGGGGTGTTCGTGCTGCTGAGGGGGAGGTACCTGGGGGCGTCCAGGGAGATCAAGCGCTGGGAGGCGGTCACGAGGTGCGGGACCCGGGGGTGGGGCCAGGCCAGGTAGGGCCAGCCCAGGGGCCACCAGGGGCGGTTTTCACCTCAGCATTGAAGCCATGTTGTCAGCGCCGGCTGCTTGCCTGCCTGCCTGCCTACCCCCTCCTCGGCTGGCTGGTTGGCTGGCTGGCTGGCTGGCTTGGCTGCCCTCTCACCCTGTTGGGTTCTGGCTGTTTCGTGGTCTCCCTGCCCAGTGAGCTGCGTGCTGGGCGGTTGCAGGTCGCCTGTGTTCGCCTCCTTCAGCGCCACCCTGAGGAGCCTGCCCACCATACGGGCATACGCGGTGCAGCAGCGCTTCCAGCACGCTTTCCTGAACCAGCTCACAGTGAACGGCTCCTGGTTCTACGCCTTCATGGCCACTGCCAGGTGGGCACAGGGGGCAGGGGCAGGGGCAGGGGCAGGGGCAGGGGCAGGGGCAGGGGCAGGGGCAGGGGCAGGGGCAGGGGCAGGGGCAGGGGCAGGGGCAGGGGCAGGGGCAGGGGCAGGGGCAGAGGTTATCCCATCACTGCCCCTTCCTCCCCATGAACCCTGGCTTCTTTCCATTGTCTTGCCGCACCTCCCAGTCACCCTTGCAGCTCCACTGCGCGCCTCACAGCCTGTGCGCGGTGTGTGTGGTGCGGGGCGCGGGGCAGGTGGATTGGGTTCCGTCTAGACGTCATCGCCGCCACCACCCTCATGGTGACTGCGCTGCTGGCCATGGGCACACGGGATGGAGTCCCCATCAACCTGCTGGCCCTAGCCCTCACCCATGTGCTTCAGGCAAGACCCCCCTCCCTCTCCCCCTACCCCTACCCCTACCCCTACCCCTACCCCTACCCCTACCCCTACCCCTACCCCTACCCCTACCCCTACCCCTACCCCTACCCCTACCCCTACCCCTACCCCTACCCCTACCCCTACCCCTACCCCTACCCCTACCCCTACCCTACCCCTACCCCTACCCCTACCCCTACCCCTACCCCTACCCCTACCCCTACCCCTACCCCTACCCTACCCCTACCCCTACCCCTACCCCTACCCCTACCCCTACCCCTACCCCTACCCCTACCCCTACCCCTACCCCTACCCCTACCCCTACCCCTACCCCTACCCCTACCCCTACCCCTACCCCTACCCCTACCCCTACCCCTACCCCTACCCCTACCCCTACCCCTACCCCTACCCCTACCCCTACCCCCTACCCCTACCCCTACCCCTACCCCTACCCCTACCCCTACCCCTACCCCTACCCCTACCCCTACCCCTACCCCTACCCTACCCCTACCCCTACCCTACCCCTACCCCTACCCCTACCCCTACCCCTACCCCTACCCCTACCCCTACCCCTACCCCTACCCCTACCCCTACCCCTACCCCTACCCCTACCCCTACCCCTACCCCTACCCCTACCCCTACCCCTACCCCTACCCCTACCCCTACCCCTACCCCTACCCCTACCCCTACCCCTACCCTACCCCTACCCTACCCCTACCCCTACCCCTACCCCTACCCCTACCCCTACCCCTACCCCTACCCCTACCCCTACCCCTACCCCTACCCCTACCCCTACCCCTACCCCTACCCCTACCCCTACCCCTACCCCTACCCCTACCCCTACCCCTACCCCTACCCCTACCCCTACCCCTACCCCTACCCCTACCCCTACCCCTACCCCTACCCCTACCCCTACCCCTACCCCTACCCCTACCCCTACCCCTACCCCTACCCCTACCCCTACCCCTACCCCTACCCCTACCCCTACCCCTACCCCTACCCCACCCTACCCCTACCCCTACCCCTACCCCTACCCCTACCCCTACCCCTACCCCTACCCCTACCCCTACCCCTACCCCTACCCCTACCCCTACCCCTACCCCTACCCCTACCCCTACCCCTACCCCTACCCCTACCCCTACCCCTACCCCTACCCCTACCCCTACCCCTACCCCTACCCCTACCCCTACCCCTACCCCTACCCCTACCCCTACCCCTACCCCTACCCCTACCCCTACCCCTACCCCTACCCCTACCCCTACCCTACCCCTACCCCTACCCCTACCCCTACCCCTACCCCTACCCCTACCCCTACCCCTACCCCTACCCCTACCCCTACCCCTACCCCTACCCCTACCCCTACCCCTACCCCTACCCCTACCCCTACCCCTACCCCTACCCCTACCCCTACCCCTACCCCTACCCCTACCCCTACCCCTACCCTACCCCTACCCTACCCCTACCCCTACCCCTACCCCTACCCCTACCCCTACCCCTACCCCTACCCCTACCCCTACCCCTACCCCTACCCTACCCTACCCCTACCCCTACCCCTACCCCTACCCTACCCTACCCCTACCCCTACCCCTACCCTACCCCTACCCTACCCCTACCCCTACCCCTACCCCTACCCCTACCCCTACCCCTACCCCTACCCCTACCCCTACCCCTACCCCTACCCCTACCCCTACCCCTACCCCTACCCCTACCCCTACCCCTACCCCTACCCCTGGCGACACCACCCCCCTGCTGCTCCTGCTGCCCTGCTGCTGCCCTGTGCTGCAGCTCACTGGCTTCCTCCAGTGGTTTGTCCGCCAGACAGCAGAGGTGAGGGCAGGGGCGCAGGGCAGGGGCCCACCACTAAGGCCAGCCCTTACCCTTACTCTGACACGAACAGTGGCAAGTACCTCGCTGTCACTCTTAACCATGTGTAATCATGTCACAGGAGTCACACTCTGCCGCCACCATGCCACCATGCTGCCATGCCCGCCCTTGCCCCGTCCACAGGTTGAAAACAGCATGACCAGCATGGAGCGCATGCTGGAGTACACAGACCTGCCCCAGGAGCCCCCCCTGGTGGCTGAGGGCGGGGCAGCCGCCCCCCCAGGCTGGCCCGCCTCAGGGGCCCTGACCTATGAACATGTCTCCGCCTGCTACCGCCCCGGCCTCCCGCCCGTGCTCACCGACCTCACCTTCCACCTGGCTGCCGGCACCAGCTGTGGGGTGGTGGGCCGCACTGGCAGCGGCAAGTCCTCCCTCATGCTCACGCTGTTCCGGCTCATCACCCTCACAGGCGGTCGCATCAAGCTGGACGGGGTGGACACTGCTGGCCTGGGCCTGGACACGCTGCGCAGGCAGCTGGCCATCATCCCGCAGGCAAGCCGTGCACACCAGTGTTTGTTTTTCGTTTGCCTCGTCGCCCTCGAGTTCAGAGCTTACCCTCACCATCATACACATGGCTCAATACAAGACGTTAAAGAAGTTTACACACAGTGGCAGGTCTATATTGATAGCCTAGTCCACAAAACGACAAAATATGGTACTTCATAGCAATCGTCCAGAAACCAACAACACTGGTGAACACCCTCGTTCACCAGCCACCCCTTGGACCCTTGAGCTGCTGGCCAGCATCAGCTGGCGTGTGCGTGCGTGGCTGCTGCTGCTTTGCCTCCTTGCTGGCTGGCTTAAGTGCTGCAGGGCTGGAGGGGTTGCAAGGGGTTGCAGCTGAGGGGGTCGTCCTGGGCTGCCTGGGTGGATGGCTGCTGCTGCTGGTGCCACTGTTGGTGGTGGTGTTGGTGGTGTTAATGTTGCAGGACCCAGTGCTGTTCAGTGGCAGCGTGCGCAGCAACCTTGACCCCTGGGGGCAACACCAGGTGAGGGTCCGGGGGGCTGCAGGCTGTGCTTTGCTGGGGTGGGCAGGGCAGGGCAGGGCAGGGCAGGGCACTTCTCCCTCGTACCCGTCCCTGCCTCAAGCCTCACCCCACCCATACCTTCCTTCCAGCTACCTCCTCCCACAGGCCTCCCCCTCAGCACCCCAGGTCCACAGGCAGGTGTTGCAGGCTGGCTGCCTCGCAATGGTGACCCCCTACACACTCATGCCTGGCTGCTGGCCAATCACACCGGGCTGCCTGGCTGGCTGGGCAGGACCACGAGCTGTGGGAGGTGCTGACCGCCACCAAGCTGCAGCCAGCCATCATGGCCGCTGGAGGCCTGCACGCCAAGGTCGCCGAGGCTGGCGACAACCTGTCAGTTGGTCAACGGCAACTGTTCTGCCTCGCCAGGTCAGTGGCGCGGTCGAACCGGTGGTCATGTAACGAGGGAGGGGCAGTGACAGGCATGCCTGGCACGCGTCGCGTCCGCACAGGCATACAGCTGGCGGGTGCGATGTTTGTGTGACTTTCGTCCTCCCTTGCCGCACAGGGCTCTGCTCCAGCGCGCCGTAGTGCTTGCTTTGGACGAGGCGACTGCAAATGTTGATCGCGGGACGGATGAGTTGATTCAAGGCGCGCTGCGGGACTTTGCGCACGCGGGCGGGTCAGGACGCGTGTTACTCGTGATCGCGCACCGGATAGACACAGTCATGGACACGGACCACCTGCTGCTGCTGCACGCCGGCAGGCTGCACGAGCAAGGGAACCCACAGCAGCTGGCGCAGGTGTCAGGAGGAGCGTTCGCCGCCATGGTGGCAGCCGCGAAGGGCTCACGCCAGCATTGAAGGAGGGGTCGGAACCGGGCCGGGCTCAGATCGGGCATGAAAAACAGAGTGAACCCCCCAGTTGTGCACCTCAGAGTTCAGCTCAAGTGTACCTCTGTGTTTGCACCTAGCTTTGAAGCGTGGTGTTAAATGTCCCGGACCCACGGACCGCATAAGGAACGAGATTATAATTTATGTGCACCAGCTTGTTTCGAGATGCCATTGAGAACGGTCAGTGGCGGGATGTTGATGATGAGGTGCCATTGAGATGCCATTGAGAATGATCAGCAGCTGTGGGACATCAATATTTGGAGATCTGCCTTGACCCTCAGGCAGCGTCATATCTCCTTCCTGTTGTACGATGTTGTTGAACGATGTTGAAGGTTGACAAGTGACTACGTCTCTTTACCTGGGGTTGGGATGGTCATAAGCCAGATATACCTATGCCACTCCCACCTGCTGTAGCTGACAAGCTAATACATGGGCTGTACTCACTACCTGGGGAGGGTGGGTGGGTTGTGTATTAATATGTGGTGGGTGGGCATGAAGTGAAAGAGTAGTTGACTGTGCCATGCCTAACCTGGTGCCACCATGTCAGCCACCCTGTGTGCCTTGTACGCATGACTGCAGCTAGAGGATGGCTGAGGTGTGTGTGACGCGTCACGAGCGCGTCAAGCAGCTGGTGGTCTTCATTGGTTCAGCTGGCATACACCTGGTGCTGTGAGCATGCTGCAAGGTGGTGTGCAGGCCCAGGGGCACAGACCAGCAGCGGGGCGGGGTGGTGTTAGTGGATGGCCTGCTGTGAATGGCCAACAGCCCTGTGAGGAGCAACTGGACAATGATCAACCCACCAGGCCTGCAGACTGGAAGCCCCCAGAAAGGCAAGTGGACTATCGCCTGCTGCGACCAGCCAATGCGAGACCTGATGTGGTGCCCGGTAGTGGCCCCTCGTAGCCACCAAGCATCCAGGCAGCCACACAGCCAGGGCCCAGCACTCCCCCACCAGCCAAGCGCACCAAGCAGGCAGCTGAGCCTACCCAGGCAAAGGCAAAGCCGACCCAGCACCACAGCCTGGCAGGTGGCTGGACAGGGACTGCAATGCAGCATTGAGCATGCAGCGCAATGGGGAGAACGACTGGTGCCCGATGGAGCTGGTGCCCGATGGAGCGACCAGACCTGCTTGAGCTGCCAGCCAAGGGCAAGGAGTACCCTGATCTGTAGTTCAAGCGGCTGCGCAGCCGGCCACCCAAGGCCCAGCAGCAGCAGCCTGCTGAAGCGCAGTAGTGTGTGCCCCCATTCAAAGCTGTAAATTCAGGCTACAGTCCTGTTATAGGGGTAAGGCAACTGTGAAGGCGGAAGGCGCTCATGCCATGTGCATGGGAAGATGACTTCACACAGACAAGACACCACCTCTAGTGGGGTGACTTCATTCTGCCTTTGCGGGCTGATGAGGGAGGTGCTGCTGAAGACAGGGCCTCGTTGAGAGTGTGTGGGCACTGGCTACTGCTCTGAACATTGAACCTCTGCCTGCTTGATATGAAACCTAGGTCGTGCTCTCTCCTTGCAAGCCACTAGCAAGGAGTGTCGTAAGCGACAGTAGGGACGCTTTGCAGAGAGGGGCCTGCAGGCCACGAAGGATGATGCGACAAGCTGTTGATAATAAACTCTTAACCTAGGCCCTGCGCAATTGCTTAGACTCGGCGCCAAGCCATGTTGGTGGGCCATCCTGAACAAAACACGTAACACACGCTAGCTCATGGCGCACTTCTGAGTAGTGTTGGGCGGTTCGACTTGGCGCCAAAACTTGGCGGGGTCAACGGTCAACGGGGTTGGCGGGGCCGAGATTTCATATGTTCAAATGCAAACGGACCAACCGCCTCGCCCCTTTTGTACTTAAGCCTCCGCTCCCTTCGATGCAGTACCAGCAACCCGCTCTTAGCTTACATATCCTAAACACAGCACAATGGCATCTAAGAGGCGTCGCGGTGAAGCAATGGTTTTGGCGTCCGGTGCCGAAGTGCCCAAGCCCGAAGTTGGCTGCGAGCAGCCCCGCATCAGCTCTATGTTTCCTTCTATCTCGCACACTCGCAAGCGGAAGGCTCAGGCTGAGCCCACCAGAGAACAATGTGTCGAGGAGCAGACCCAGCAACCAGCAACACTTGAGCTGCCCGAGGAGCTGCGACTACTGCAGCGTGTGCACGGTGCGTAGCTCAGCGCTGTTGTTTTGAACTTTCACCACGTGCCTGCCATTTGTGCTCCGCTGCTGTTTCTGCGTATCAACGCACCTTCACTACGTGCACACTAGCGGCACTCAGCCCTCATTTGCCTCTTTCAAGGTTTTCTCCCTCGAACATGTTTGCAGAGGCCATCCTGTCTGGGCGCTCTCTGCTGAAGCGTCGTTGCGAGAAGATTACATTCACGACGCTGACACAAGTCGTTGAGAGTGCCACTGGCCGAACCTTCAAGGTGAGGCTGCGCCATGCAAATGCTTCTCGCCACTGCACTGCAGCACATTAGCTTGTGTTGTGCACACCAGCCTGACACTCAACTGTATGGCACACAACCAATGTCTGTCTATCCTGATTGTGCTGCAGATGGAGTATGTCCAGCAGATCAAGCATTTGTACCCAGAAGCCTTTGAGTGGCACTTCATCCGCTGCCCCACCAAGCTGGACCCCAGCAAGTGAGCAGAGCCAGTCTCAGTACACACTATCCATACAAAGGCTTGCAATGGAAGGGCTCCCCCACACCCCACGCATGTGTAGCACCGTACTGACAGTTGTTCCCCTCCCTTCACTCTGCAGGCTTGAGTTCCAGCTGATCTTGAACTTTGACAATGCCTGCCAGGCAGCCTCAGGCACCAGCCAGCAGGCCTCTGGTGGCCGCTTGAACGAGGCAGCAGAGCGCGCAGCTTTTGTGGACCGCTGCCAGACATGGTGGCAACAGCAGTTGGCCTGCCCGGCCCCCAAGCAGCCAGCTGCCTGTGCCAGCCAGCTACCCACCAGCAGGCCGCCCCTGGGCTCAGAGGCCAAGCCCGCAGCCATGCCCACCCTGCTCATCCCCTGTGCCCCCCTGCCCAGCAAGGAGTCAGCCCCGTTGGTCGGCGCCAGCCCCCATGGAGCCAACCGCAGGGCACAGGCTGCCTCCTGCCCCACCAGCGGCTCCCCCTGTGCTGCAGTGCGCAGTGCCTCGGCTGCCCCAGGTGCCAGCATCCAGGGTGCTTGCACAGCTGCCCCTGTGGGTGGCAGCCTGCTGGCAGGCAGTGCGCCAGGGCGCTCCCGCCAGGGCTCGATCCTGGATGCCTTCCAGGTCAAGCGGACCTCCAGTGCCACAGGGCCTGTGGCAGCAGCAGGGGGCGCCCCCTCCCCCTCCCTCTCCCTCCAAGCTGCTGCCAGCACCCAGCAGCCCGCCCTGAACGCCACACCCACTTCCCGCCTCAAGCGCAGGCCCAGCGCGTCCTCCCCACACTGCACCAGCCAGAGCGCCCAGGGAGCCGAGCCCTGCCCTGACGCCCCCCAAGCCAGTGCTGAGGGCCCAGCCGCTCGCAGCCTTGCCTCCCATGCCAGTGACATGCCCGGCCCAGGCATCAGCGCCTCCTCCCAGGACCCCTGCTGCCCCCCAGCCCAGCGCTCCGCCCCTCTGGCAGCTGCCCCAGTTGGCCGCAGCGCGCCCCGCCGCCAGTTGCGGCTGGGTGACGAGGATGTGGCGGACCGCAGCCCCCTGGTGGCAACCCTGATCAGGGCACAGGCACACAGCCCCACAGCCAGCCAGGACCAGGCGCAGGGGCCATTCAGCAGGGAGGTGGCCACCCCACAGCAGGCACAGCAGGCAGAGCAACATGCAGCCACAGCGCTTGTCCAGGCGCTGGCCCCAGCCACACCCTTGCCTCACAGCCAGGACCAACTGCTCCAGAGCCAGCCCACAGACAGCCCTGGCAGCCCGCGACGCGCTGCCCTGACCCCAGCGCTTCGTCCGTCCCCCTCCACCCCGGCTGTCAACCGGGCAGTGACCGCCTCTGCTGGACCCAGCCCCAGCATTGCTGCCACTGCTAACGCCGGTACCAAGCAGCCCAGCCCGCTTCTCGCGCGCTTCTTCAGCCAGAACTCGCTCGCCGCCATGCAGCAGGCGTCGGAGCGCGCACCGCAGAGCCCGGCACTCAAGGCAGCAGCGGAGCGGCGGCATGCCCTTGGGCTGCTGCCCCAAGTGTTGGAGCTGCTGCGAGCGATCTTCGGCACCAAGGGCTCGCTGGTAAAGCCGGTAGCGGAGGTGGCGGAGCTGATGCGGCAGAAAAGCAGCCTGTCCACAGGCCTGTCACTCGCCGAGGCGCGGCTCACGCTGCAGCTGATGACACAGCACGTGCCTGAGTACGCCTCTTTCGAGACACTCGGCGACGTTGCGGTGCTGCGCGTGTCCCGACCGGTGGATGTCACGGCGCTGCGACAGCGGGTCCGGCAGGCGGCAGCGGCAGCGACAGGCCTCTGACCATGAGTAGCTGGTCAAGGAGCCACTGCAATTGTGTGGCTGCTGAGGACTGGTACTGCAGGGCGCTGCAACGCGCTGGGAGGGCATTGCACACTAAGCTGCAGCCGGCTTGATGGCCACTTTGCCAGGTCAACGGAGCGGGGTAAACCTAACCCAAGTGTGAATGTGTAGAATGTCCCGGACCCACTGAATGCGTGAGGAAGTTATTAATGCACCAGCTTGTTCTGAGCTTGTCATGATGATTTGCGGCAGGATGTTGATGAGGTGCCATTGAGATGCCATTGAGAATGATCAGCGGCTTTGGGAGATCAATATTGGGAGATCTGCCCTTCCACAGGCAGCGTCATAACTCCTTGCTGTTGAATGATGTTGTTGAACGATGTTGGCGAAGGTTGATAATGTGTTAATAACGTGTGGCTAGAAGACTATAACTCTCTACCTGGAGTACCTGGACACCGTTCTAATAAGCCACATACGATGATGATGTGGCTTACACCGCTTAAGCCGTCAGCCGTTAGGCTGCTAGGCCGCCCTCCCCCTCAAGGGGTTCAGGACTTTCTGTAACGCACTTCATAGCAAGGTGCACAAACAAAGGTGCACATGGGCTCAACATGAAGTCATGCAAGTTCTCATTATTGTTCTGTAAAGTCATGGCAAACTCCGGCTGCTCCCTGATGGAACTCGTGGCAGTGCACTCAAAGATGAAATGCATGGCGTCATCCACTACCCCCTCTGTGCATCTGGTGCATGTGCGATCAATGAAAGTTACCCCCTCAAACCGAGCCTTCTCCACCCCCAGACCGCTGTTGCCTAACCTGAACCTAGTCAAGCTCGTGCGAACTTCTGTAGAGAGCTGTCTATTCAGCAGATGTGGTGCCATGTGATTGATGCCAATGCCGTCCCCATGCTTGAACCATGCAGCATACGAACATCTCTCCCGATGCACCGTCTCAGGCAGTCTAGGGTTTCCCTCAAACCCAACCCAACGCCTCCCCCACCTCTCGAGCCACTTGACTTCCAAAGCCTTGGTGCCTAGGACCATGTCCGGGCTCAAGGTAAACTCATCCCCCATCAGCTCTCTGGCGGCCAGCTGGAACTGAGCGCTCCAACTAGCCTGACAGCTCCTGCCTAACTCCACATCTGCCTTGATGACCCTCATTAGCAGGTCACTATGGGAAAGTTTGGCAGTGTTCCAGAACTTGCATGCAGCCCTTAGCCAGTAAAGCTGGAGGGGCAGCTGCCCCAACTCATGCAGCACCATCAGGCCTGACACTGAGCTACGTACCCTGGCAGCAAACCTGAGAAAGCTAAGCATGCGTGTTTGCACTGGGTTGGAGAGTTGCACACCATGCCCAAGGAAAGCAGTGCCCCATACCTGGCTGCCATACAGTCCCAATGGGAGCACGAACGCTCTAATGAAGTGACACAGGGCATATGGATCATGCAGGACCCCATACTCTCTGGCACGCTTGCACGCCTGGCGCATGGCGAGGAACATGCCAGCCCTCATATGAGTGGCAGCAAAAGCAGGGGTGGCGCTGGGGTTGAAGTGCATGCCTAAGTACTTGAACTCTCTCACCACAGGCAGGATCTCATGCTTGTACCCAATGCTTGGTGCAGCAGTTTGTGAGTTGCCATTGAAGACCATCACCTTTGACTTGCCCACATTGACTGTAAGGTGTTTCCTGTCAGCAAAGCCTTGCAGCTGGCAGACCAGCCGCTGCAGCCCGTGGGGTGAGGTGCTCACCAGGGTCAGGTCATCAGCATACATGAAGTGGGTGACAGGTGTGCCTTGCACCCTCACAGCATCAACAGGGCCAAGGAACTCCTTACTAATGTCGTGAACATAGAGAGCAAACAGGAGTGGGCTGATGGGGCAGCCTTGCTTGACACCTTGGTCAGGAGTCACTGGGGGGGTGCGGTGGGGGCCATCTATCAACACATAGCTATCGTCCCTATACAGACCCTCCAGGCAGGCAAGCAAGGGCTGTGGCAGCTTGACCCCATCGCGCAAGTGTTCCCACAATTGTTGCCGAGGTATGTGGTCATAGGCCTGTTTGAAGTCAATGAAGGCAGTGAAAAGCTTGCGGTGCTTGGCATCTGAGCTAGCCTTTTGAGCATGGACAAGATGGCGCAGAATGAACATGGGTTGCATGGTGCTGCGTCCCGGAATGAACCCAAACTGCTCAGCTGGCAGCACTTTGTGTGTCATGCACCAGGCAGTCAGCACATGCCGCAAGACGTTAGCATACAGGCGGTACAACACACTACTCACAGCAAGCATTCTGTACTTGTTGGGGTCTGTGGGGTCTGTGTCCTTGAAGAGGGGGCTGATTCTAGCTACCTTCCATGCCGCTGGGACAATCCCGGTGCGCATCATGCTGTGAAACCATGTGGCAAGCAGAGGGAGCAACAAGTAAGAGGCAACACCCTCCTCAACTATGCGAGCGTGCTTAATAAAGGGGGCTGGGAGCCCATCCAGGCCAGGTGCTGTGTCATTGTTGAGCTCACGTAGTTGTGCTTGAACAATGGATGTGATGTTGTCAAGATGGGGCAGCTCATAGGCAGGCGGATGTGTTGTGACAGGGGCAGGGACAGAGTGAAGTCTGCCTCTCCCAAGAGGGACGGCTTGCAAATGGGCAGGCACAGCTTGCCTGGTCCTGGCTGGCTCAGGGATCACATCGGGTGCTTCATGTGTCGTAGTGGTGGTTGTGAAATAGGCCTGCAGATGCTGATGCCACTTGTCAATGGGAACCATGGACTGCTGGCGTGCGTGCTTGACTCGGAGCATCTTGAGTGCATCCCCAGGGTTGTGCTTGAGCATGTCTAGAAGCTTGGCAGCTCTGTGCTTGGACCACGCAGACTTAGCTCTAGCAACCAGCCTCCTATAGGCCTGCTTTCTAGCCCTGTAAAGGTGCAAGGCCTCGCCGCTACGCAGAGCCTGCCAGAGTGCGGCTTTAGCCTCCTTGCATGACCGGTCAAACCAGGCAGGCTTAACTGTGGTGTGCTTGTCAACACGTGCCGAGGGGCAGAGCCTTGGCCTGAGCATCCCCGCACTGCCCGCAGCCCGTGAAATGATGTCATGCACAAAGCGGTTGATGGAGTCAGGGTGTGTGCCTTGCTCAACAGCCTGCTTGACAGCCATGACCTCCTCTTCTAAGGCAATGAGGGCACCCACATACCGAGCAGCATGATCTGGCTTCCATTGGAACTGTGGGCCAGTGTGGCAGTCAGCATTGCAGGTATGGACGG
>JASKMD010000030.1:2346168-2395544 GCA_030144725.1 Haematococcus lacustris | reverse complement strand
GGTCAAGCAATTGGGGGTCGGCACCCACAGTCACAGGGACACCATGGAGGTGCATTGTGACTGGTCAAGGCTGTGTGCATGCAGCTTCTCACCAACTCGTAGCCAAGGATCATCAGCGTCACCATTGGGGTAAAGGTATCCAAGTCATCCTGCACACCACACCACGGATATCACATCCAAGCAACCATCAGGTAACACGCCAGTGTGTGTGTGCCATGATGGTGGCCATCATTGCCATGATATGCCTACTGCCTGCGGGTCGTACAACATTTCCAACACTACCCCTGCAAACAGCAAGTCATGTTTACATTTAATGCTCATGAAGAAATGCCTTAAGTTGGGGATGAGTGTTGAGGCAGTCATGCCGACACACACCTGGTGGACTACAAAGAGAAGGGCATGCCACAGAAGCTTGGCCTTTGGAGAGGTGTTCAGCCAGGATAGCCCCGCATGTATGGACAGGAGACACAGTAGACATGATGATGTCATGTGCATTGCTACTGTCGTCAAGTTGAAGCGCTGGTGATGCTGCTCATAGGAGCTGCAGGATAGCAACGGCCACGCTGCGCCCGCCACGTTCCAGATGATTGGGAGCACCAAGGCCAGCAAGGCAATGCGCTCAGTGAGACCCCAACGTGCAAGGCGTGCAACTGCAGGTTAAGGGAGCAGCAATAGCAGCTGAAGGGCAGGCCAGCACCAGCATAGGAAGTTAGTATGACCTCCGAGCACCCTCATTCAGTGGGTGACTTGCACGGCTTGCACGGCTCACCAGCGGCGATAGCCGTGTCAATATCGAACAGAGACGTGGCAACCAGCACAACTCTGCGAGGATGTGGGATTATGGTGCTATGGGTGTGGGATGGCAACATGGTAGGGGTAGCAAGGGAACAAACCTTAGCAGCACACAGCGCCATAGGTATGCGGAGTCCAATGTTTGCGGTCTCATCGCAACAATTCGGAGTGGGGGGAGTCCACCTCAGCACATATAGAGGGTGTTGGCGACCCGCTACACAGCAGGAGGCGCTTCACAAGGTGGGACAGTGTGCTTTCCACGTCAATTGGTGCACGGGCCAGTTAGGCCGGCTGCAATCCAGGCTGCGCGGCGTGCATTGCGGCTCTTGGTGTGCTACCTAAGCTGATCAACTGGCTAAAACATGGCTGAAATATAGTTTCCATGGTGATGGATAAGGAGATGGTGGATAATTCCCCGCAGTAAAAGTAATGTAGCCTGTATCTATATCCTGGGAAGCCCTTACACGTCTCCACTACAGGTAGTGACTTCTGGTACTGTGTCCCTAGCCTAGGTGTGACCCTAGGTTAGACCCTCCCAACAGTCAGTGAAGCTCGGGACACCCATTCCGTGTAGCCTAGTGAGCCCTCTACATCCTGATGTGCTTCGATCATCAGTTCGCTACGTGAGCGAGAAATAAACTCAGTGTACGGGATTGACCCCTATTCAAGACAGTTGGGAGGGACTGACCCTAGGAGTGCTCAACTAGGGCAGGCAAACAAAACTCATTCAACATGGAATAACATGTTGGCCTCAGGCCTGGCCCGATACAATGTAAGATACAGAGATACAGACTGTATCGCTGTATGAGTGAGCTGTAGCTTCTCTGTAATGTGATACTGTATCGGCTGTATCGGCATCTTTGGCTAACCGACTGGCCACGCCTATTGGATACTAGCCGCGATGGCGGGTGTATCACCTACGGAAGGGCCCGGTACTCGGCAACAGCGCATTAGTGCACTTCTGCGGCAAACATCCTTGCCCCAGCCAGGAATCGCGCGTGCAACAGCTCGCGCTTGTGCTGCTGGGCCCTCTCACGCTTCTCGAGGGCCAAAGGAGCCGTGGTACAAGGTGCTTTTCCTGGCAACGAGGGAGTGTACGAGTGCGATGCTTGCGGGACAAAGGACATCCGCGCTGGCAAAAACATCAACCATTTGCTGGCACACCTTAGCACGCGCAAGTGCAACTTCAAGCGAGGCAGCCAAGGAGATGGCCAAGACCGACGACAACGTCAAAGAGTTCGTGGAGAAGGTAATAATCGCCGCCATCGCCGCCATGATGGACATGCCACACAGTCTTGCAACATGCTTGTGCAGTGTGTCAAGCGCCATAAGCCTGCCTCGACATCAGAGCCATCATGCAGCCAACCGGCAGCATCCGCTGAGCAGGGAGGCAAACAAGCCGACATTGAGAGCTTGTTGGGCAAGTGGATGTATGCTACCGGCTCATCTTTCAGAAGCGTAGAAGTTCCTGAGTTTAAGGACCTCATCCATGCGCTACGACCGGACTTCATCATTCCCACTCGCAAAAAGGTACTCTTTAAATGCCTACCCTACGGCCCAGGTGCCTAGTTGCATGAAACATACCTAGGAGTCCAAACAACGGTGTTGTTGTGTTGCATGCAGATGGGTGGTGAGCTCCTGCTCAATGAGTATGCGGCCACATGCGACGAAGTGAGGGCGTGCATTGACATGGCTCCCTATGTGTCCATCACCTGTGACGCTTGGTCCCCAAGTCAAGGAGGGGAGCACATTCTGGGCTGGTGCGTTGCATGGTCGGGGCACGCCTTCATGTTGGACGCTGTGCACACTGAAGATGCCAGTGTGACAGCTTTGTTCATGAAGGAGAAGCTCGATCTCATCCTTGACAAGCACAACTTGGTGAGATCCCTGCCCTCCTCCCTGCCCCCCTCCCAGCCTGGCGTTGCCCCTCGCTGCCCCAGCCCAACCCTGCCCCACCCCCTGCCCTGCCCTGCCCAGCCCTGCCCCACCCCCTCCCAGCCCTGCCCCACCCCCTCCCAGCCTGGCGCTGCCCCTCACCGCCCCAGCCCAGCCCTGCCCCACCCCCTCCTAGCCCTGCCCTGCCCTACCCTCATATTGAAAGAGCTCACATTCTGTATCATGTTGGTTGCAGAAAGGCAAAGTCTGTGCTCTTGTGACCGACACACCTAGCACCATGAAAGCATTATGGGCTCTGGTGCAAGCAGCCTACCCTAAGACAAAGGCATCGGGCTGCTGGATGCACGTCATCAACCTGTCGTTCAATGGCAAGTGCATGGGCCACCTATCTCATTGCTAACCACCTTGCCCCTCCACCACCTCCAAGCCTCCGCCATCCACCCACCTCCCTTCATCTCATGCTGGCGCCTCAATGCCATCCGCCTTGCCCCTCCACCACCTCCGAGCCACCTGCCATCTCCCCCTAGGCAAGGGCAAGGGCAAATGGCTGCTGGCCAGCCTGGAGCTGGGCAAGGGCAGCTGGCTGCTGGCCAGCCTGGAGCTGGGCAGGGGCAGCTGGCTGCTGGCCAGCCTGGAGCTGGGCAGGGGCAGTTGGCTGCTGGTGTGGCTGCTGGACCCCCGGTACCGCGGTCGTCATACAGAGCTAACGCACTCACAAGTCATGATGGCCGACATGTGCATTGCAGAGCTGGCAAGCGCGGACGGTCAAGGTATGTGCCTATGCTTACACAGATAAATGCCTAAGTTGAGCCACTTTGTTCCAGAAAACAGTGTAGTGTCACAACGGGTTGGCTGCTCGACAAGCAACTCATACCCACGTGTAGAGCTTGGAGTCTACTACCCGTCAGTGCCCATGTTGTTTCACGAGTCAAAGTGGTTGGGCAGCTGCAGCCCGGAAAGTGGAGCCCACCCTAAAACATGGATTTTCAAACTAAAGTAACCTAAGTTGAGCCAGCCCCTTCACAGCCAACTCTCACAGACATTTGCTACCCCCACTTCAGGCATGTCATCACTATGGGGTTGAGGCCCTGATGGCACCAAAAATCCACATAAGAGCTGTGTTGTGAATTGAAAGTTATAGCATCACGATGTGCCCCCCCCCCCTACACGCGAGCCCCTCCGCCATACTTCGCTGCCCTCACGGAAACCTGCTCTTCCAGCTCCTGCCTGTTGTAGAACTAGTCCACTGCCCGGAAATACAGCGGAGGTTGCTCCTTCATTGAGCAACTAACAGCTGCATCCATCATATCGTTGGTCACATTTAGGCATTTCCATGGTGCTAGAGTCACCATGCTCTTGCCAGCTTGGATGGGGGCTTTGGCAGCTGCCAGCAGCTGCTACTTGTTGAGGGGGTATAGGCCTTGTTGGGGGGGTCTTGGCAAACGCACGCTTCAATGGCTTTGTTTAGTATGTTTTGTTATGATATTAATTCATACTAATAAATTCATTATTTTTGTAATGGCTTCATTTGCTGCTCGGGCTTGCATTAGGGAAGGCGTGTGGCAGGCCCTTGCTCACACGGACCTCGCAGGCCCACTGCACTGCTCCAAGGAGGTCTAATCTGGTCACACCCCTACCCTGCGCTTTGGCCCCCTTGACAATGCTGACCAGCTGCATCTCCTCTGCCTCAGTCAAAGCTGTCGGTCTCCGCCTTGTAGCAACCCTACCCCTCATGTTGATAAAGTCGCTGAGGGTGGAGCGGGGACGCCATGCTGTTTAGCCACAGCACGCCCACAAGGGCGCGCAGCCCCCCTTTTGTACATGAAGAGGGTCTGAGCGGCGGCTGCAAGCATGCTAGCCCTGTGGCGTGCCCCGTTAGAAGCTTTGCTAGACCTCCTAGCGCGTGTGGCAAAAGCGGTGATTATCTGAGCAAGGGCCGGGGCCTGAGCTCTGCAAGTAGAAAAACCATTTTTTGGTACATGCAAAATTTTCCGCCCAACATGGCAAGCGCTACGGCCGGACAGTCGCACATTTGAAACAGCGCACTGACTGCACCATCTTTGTTACCCACCAAGGTATCTAGGAGCGTTAAGGAAGCTTCCTGAAACGCTCCTAGTAGTCGCGGCCGGGCCTTGACTCCCGATGGGGTTCAAACCGGCGGTCCCGGCAGTGTTGAGATCTCTCCTCCCACAACGCGCAAACATGACGCGGCCCGACAACCACCCTAGTTACCACCTAAGAACGCGATGCGCGGAAAAAAACCGGGGGCTTTCGGTAAAGAATCAAGAGAACACGAGAAACGTGGTGGCTCAACTAAGGCATTTATCTGTGTATGCCCGTGACTTGCCCTATGACATATTCCCCAGCCCCTGCCCTCGCCTTGTCCTTGCTGCAAACATGGTCGTCCTTGCCTATGCTCATGCTCACTCCCATGCCCATGCTCTCATCGCCTACACTATATTGCAGCGTGCCATTGCACCTTATGTTATCTAGTCATTGCACCATGTGCAGGTACTGACCGGGCAGCTGGTGATGCCCGCTTCAACCTACACCAGCGGTGGCTGATGCCCAAGGCATTGCAGCTCGTTGGACTCAGCAACTCAGTTCTGGACACTGTGCTCACAGCAAATCCATGCTTGTGGTGGCAGACTTATGGCCACGGCTTTGGTGTGCTGCGAGACGTGGCTATGAGGCTACTGAGCATCCCTGCTACTTCCGCGTCCACCGAGCGGGTGTTCAGCACTTTCAAGCACATCTGGAGCGACCACCGCCAGTCAATGTTGATGGGCAGGATGTGGATGAGCTCCTACATCTACTTCAACCGGAGGGCGCTCAAGGGCACAAGGGGACAGACAAGGTCGAGTGAGGAGGAGCGTGCTGAGTTTGAGGAGTGGCTGCAGCACCAGCCTAACGGCATCTCCGAGTGAAGAAAGCCACCATCATAACGAAGTAACATAGGCATGATGTGATCTTGGGGCTGGAGCTAGTCAGGCTGGAGCGGTATGAATGGTGGCATGAGTAGTGGGGATACAACTACGAACCGGCATGAGTAGTGGGGATACAACCACGAAGTCCGTGCAAGTTCGCTGAATAGATTGACCACAGGCAACTGCGCAAGCAAGTTTAAAAAAAAAGGGGCGAAAACAAAAAAGATTCCCCGATACAGTCGGTTGGGCTGTATCTTACAGCCCGGCCGGCCTGTATCATACAGAAACGGAAGCTACAGAAACTGTATCTGTATCGCTGTATCGCTGTATGCCCAGCCCTGGTTGGCCTGTGGGTAATCTCACTCAGCTACTATAAATACGTTGTAGCATCCTCGGTCGCACCCTTGATAACTACAAACCCCACTCCGGTGGCACGTTCATTCCAAACAACTGGAGACCACTGGGCACCTCACCAAAACTAACAGCTTCATGCTTAAAAAGCTAACAGCCTGTGTAAACATGCTAGGCCCTATGCATTGTTGCGGGCCCGGCCATTGATACCACGCCGGTACTCCGCAGCCCGGTGCAACCGCTGCTTGACCTTTGGCAGCCGGTCATTGACCTGCTTGTAGCCCTGCTGGTACGCCTTGCCAATGGGGGGCAGCGTCATTAGGCCCTCACGTAGCTGCACAGCTCCAGGGGGCGCTGCATGCTCTCCCCAATGCGTTGGAAGTTGTGGCAGGGGTTGGTGTCCCCGTCCAGCCACCTGCCCCAAGGGGGGGCCTGGGGTCGTGGGCCAGGTGGGGGCTGGGCAAGGGGAGGGGGCGGCACCCCATGGCACCACTTCAGGCCCCGCACACACTTAGCATGCCGCTGGCTCCAGGCTGGGCGCACAAGCCGCTGGTTGACCTGGCCTGCTGGGGGTACCCAGTCTGCGGGCCTAGGCTGGTCATCTGGCAGGTGCAACTCACAAGGCTGGCAGGCTTGCACAGACGAGCTGACACGGCTGATGCGGAACTCATCCACGATCACCAGCCGGTCAGGTCTGGCCAGGCCCGGCCTGCTAGGCTGCTCCACCACCCTGCGAAACCCCTCCCGCACCGCCCCCGCCTTCCACCCACCCTGGCTGAAGTTTCCCGCTGCCAGGAACACCGCCACTCCCCTCTCCTGGCCGTAGCGTGCGGAGGAGCTGCAGGTGAGGCCTACAGGGCGCCTGCATCCATGCCACTATAGATGCGGTCAGCATCACAGCATTCCATGGGCAGCTCAACTAGGGCAGGCTCGTGTGTTGTGCACTAGTCATTTCTCATGCTCCTGGCACATGCCTAACCATTGATTGCCTGATGAGGCATGTGCATGGCAGTGGGGTGGGTACCGCAAGTGGCCACCGTCTGAAGCATGTGACTCAACACCTACAGTGCTTGGCAGACAACAGCAAGCCAAAGCACTTGCCACAGTCGCAAGCATAGTAAGGTTGTGGCTGAGGAGGCGATGAGGCAGTGAGTCTGTTGGCATGCCTGCAGGCACGGTTGCGTGAGGTGCCTGACGAGCTGGACAAGGCGGTGCTGTCTGGCTCGGTAGTGCCCCTATGCCTGGACATGCTCATCCTGAGTATCACTGGAATGCATTCAACAGCAAAGCTGCCTCGGGCCCTGCAGCCGTTTTCAAGGATAAAGATATCAAGCCATCCAAGGCTCCCTTGTCAGGGACTACTCAGGTCTGTGTTATGGCGAGCCCTGTGTTTGGCATAGCTCCTGAGCAGCAAGCAAGCCAGCTTCGCCTGCCTCCATGAACAAGCGAGCATGCTGCAGCAATGCTGCACTTTGCTCTGCATGTGCATATGAGCCAGGAGCAATCTGCGCCACCATGTAAAGCCGTTGCTGCTTCTTCAACAGCAATGTCGACAACCTCTAATCCTTACAGCTCTCATGCTAGTTTAACCCCTACAGCCCCCATGCAACACCGTTGGAAAGGCTACTGCTAGTGTGCCTAATGCCTACTTCAGCTCAGCCATTCTGGTGTGTGTGCTTGTAGCTAGAGCTCCCCTAGTAGCTTTAACCCACACACATCCCCTTTCTGAGGGGTTCGGTATCTTGTTATGTTGGGGACGACATCTTGTAGCTGGCTACCGCTGCAACTGGCGCCGGCTCTTGCGCAGCAGGGCCTTGTCGGGTATGATCACCCAATCCTCGCCTGTCTCACCCGGCTTTGGGCGGCCATTCCAGTAGCACAGCTCAGTGGGGTGTGGGCCTGGGCCAAGTGCACAGCTGCGAATGCTTAGCGCGGCTGACACCTCCCGGTCCTGCACATGGGTGTGGGTCAGGATGTCCCAACATGGGGTTGGTAATCTTCATGCAAGTACTTGCTACAAAGTGAACCGATTGCGATAGCGTTTGTTGCATTGGCACCTGCAAATTACTCCGCATCTACTGGCAAGCGGCGCGTTAATCCTTGCATCAGAGTCCATGCCGGCGCAAGCGAGCGCGGACACACCTCAGCTGCTCACTATCGATTGGTCTAGTGGTGAGTAGAGGCACCAATGAGCGAACTGCGCTTGGCATCGAGCCGGAAGTACAATCACATTACAGCCCGCCAGGCTCGCTCCGCGAGCCTTTTGTTGGTGCAGGCGGTGTTGGAGGGCCATCGCTGGGCATGTGATGTAGCGACATTGCTGCAAATGCGGGAAATGTGCGTCTCTCTCTCGCTAGTCACACAGGAAAAGGGACCCTCATTAACAAAATGGCATGTTGTGAGCTGACCACTGTGACTTTCCAGTTTTTCGCTACATAACTCTGTTCCTTACTCAACGCCACAACTGCTGGAGAAGAAAGCATGGCAATTAGTTGATCAGGCCTGCTTGAAATGACATTGGCGTGACCCGACTTTGCCTTGCAGGAATGATTAGCCCATCCGACCCTGCCCATTGCAGCCCCCCCCCCCTCCCCAGCCCAGCATCGCCTTCCTACCTCCGCTCACCCCCTCCCAACCCCAGCCCGGCCCTCCAACCCCCCCTCCCACCCCCTCCCACCCCCTCCCAGCCCCCTCACTGCCCTCCCACCCCTGCCACCCCCTCCCAACCTCAGCCCCGCACTCCACCCCCCCTCCCACCCCCTCCCAGCCCCCTCACTGCCCTCCCACCCCTGCTACCCCCTCCCAATCCCAGCCCCCCCCTCCACCCACCTCCCCCTCCCTCCTTGTCCCGCCCTTAGCAACTCCAGCCCACCCCAATGGGGCGCAGCCGGCGGGATGCCCACCTTCATGCCCTGAATAATTCACAAACAGCTGGTTATCTGCACTGCCCTAGCGGCCTAAAAGCTGCAGCAAGGAGGGCGAATGACATTGCCCAAGAGGTGCAGGCCGAGAATGAGCTGCTGATGACTGAGGCTGAATTGCATCAAGCCATTGAGGAGGTCCTTGCTGCCAAAATGCACGACCTTGAGGAGAAGCACCAACACCTACAGGCAGCACACAGGCAGCTGAGATTGGATAACGAGTCTCTTGAGGCAGTCATCGAGCAGTGCAACCTGGCTATTACAATTGCAAGGCGTGATGTGCACCGCCTAGAAGCACAACTGCGCAAGTTTCAGCGCCGCCCCCTACTGACCCGCAAGCAGAGGCAGCAACTGCAGATCTTGAAGCAGACAGGTGTTTCCATTGAGGTTCTGCGCCGGTGGGCTGACAGCAACTGCAGCCGGCTTGACACCCATGGCAGACCTGGTGGCTCAACAGTGCAGCCCACACCGAGGCCAAGCCCACCTGAGCCCACACCGGGGCCGAGCCCACCTGAGCCCTGTGGCCTCTTCATCCCCACCCAAGAGGCCTCACCTGGACAGCCAGCAGCAAGGACAGCAGCATACACAGCTCAACAGTACCTCAGCACAGCCAGGTTGATGTTGAAGACACAAGTCAGCCGTCGCCGGCTTTCCACATGCCGGCGGCGTGCAAGAAAGGCATAACGGGGCTGGCCGCCTCATCGCTAAAGCCATAAGCAAGGGTACCCTAGGCGGCTACATCAGCTTTGCGGACACCGGCAGCTGGGAGAAGGGCGCAAGAGAAGACCTCGACCTCCCTAACGACACACTTCACACACCACTACGAGCACTCGGACTACAGATAGCAGCAACCAAAAACACCACCAGACCAGACATCCTTATGGTGATGCCAACAAAGAAGACGGGCACACGTGGTAAAGCCATTAAACGGGTCATTATTATAGAAATCAAATACTGCTCGGACTCAAGGTGGACGGATCAATTAGACAAGGCACTTAACCAACACACCCATCTAGCTCAAACCATACGCAAGGAAGGCCACATGGTGGAGATTAGACCCATCCTCCTGGGCATAGGTGGCATAACGTATGAAGCACACACACGGCAACACCTCCTGGACTTGGGGGTCTCACAAGGTAACACTACCAAACTGTTACACAAGTTAACAAGACACGCGGTGGAGACAGCCCACTCCATTGCAAAGACAAGCTACAGACTCAGGGCTACTAAGAGGGAGGGAGGGTAGGGGGGTCACTTCTTCTCTTGCTGGTCGGTGGGAGCAGGCCGCGCCCCAGGCGGTAGCTCCTCCCTTAATGCACGCCGGTGAACACCGGAGTAGTCTTCTTCTTCTTCTTCTTCATGCCGGCGGCTGTTCATCACAGAGCAGTGTGTGGTGGCCAACACTCACCGGCCTGGCGAGCGCACAACTGTGAGCCGGCAATGCTGGTGCTGCCCCTGACCTGCCCACCCCTCGTGCTGCACCCCCCTGGCAGCAGCAGGCGGCTGCTGCTGGTGCTGCCCCTGGGCTGCCCCCCCCTCCTGCTGCACCCCCCTGGCAGCAGCAGGCAGCTGGTGCTGGTGCTGCCCCTGACCTGCCCCCCCCTCCTGCTGCACCCCCCTGGCAGCAGCAGGCAGCTGGTGCTGGTGCTGCCCCTGGGCTGCCCACCCCTCCAGCTGAGCAGCAGGGGTCAGGGGTCAGGGCGGAGCTGGACACCAGCTCGACACGCAAGCGGAGGGCGGGCGGGAGGGACCGGACCCAACAAGTCGAGCAAGGTGACGTAGCAATGGCCTACACACCTTGTGTGGCCTCACAGAGTGGCCAGGTAGTAGGTACTACTCACGAAGCGGTCAAGCAATGCAGCAGCGTTGTATACTTCCGAGCATGGGTGGAGGGGCGTCGTTACATCGGTTTGACGTGCCATGTGCATTGTTTTGACTGCGGCGACTGTCCCTGACTGTTTGCAGAGGCTACTGGGCCACGTCGGTCGCGGCGGTCGGTCGCGGCGAGGCCCGCATGAGCAAAACTGGCATGCATTTGAATGTCAAGATTTGAGCCGCCTTAGCACTCAGCACACTGCACAATATTTAATGTTACAAGCTGCACCGCATAGCTGACAGAGTCCTCTATCCAGGGATGTGCGAATCATAAATAGAAACCACGTGGCTGAGACGCGGCGTCGTTTTGATTACCGGGGGTCGGTTTCCGATCATTTCCAGCCATTTTTTGAAAGTTGGGGTCGCCTGAGTGTGGGAGACGCATGTAAAGTCATATGCCATGTCGACAGCTGGCCCGCAAATGCGATGCTACGAGCTCTCGCTGCGCTGCTTCTTTTAGCTTGGACGTGCAGCGTCGAGTGCCGTGGCTTGCCTGCTGACCCCTACTCCAGCTCCCTCCTAGCTTCATACCTCAGCAATCAAGAGCTGGTGAGAACATCGACTTCCTCGCTGTTGATGCATTATCACCGGCTTTGTTGTACAAATCTGCAGATCGGCCATGTTGACACCTTCGCCAGCCGCTGCAAGACCATAGCCAAGGTCCAAAGGCAAGGCTGTGCAGCCCACATGCTTCCTAAGCCTTGTGTCTGCCTTTTAGCTGTCATATTGCATATTGTGGACCGTGTGCAGGTTTGGGACAAGCACAGATGGTGTAGCGCTTGTAAGCATTGACTTCTCTGACCCTCACCACCACTCCTCTGTTCCCAAGGCTGAAGTCAAGCTTGTTGGTAATGTTCATGGGGACGAGCCAAGCGGCAGGTAAGCTTGTACAGTACGCTTGTAAGCTTGTACAGTGTTCCTGGCTGCCTGAGCACTCCAGGTTGACAATTGTGCACGAGCCTATGCTGCGCTTGAATCTGCAGGCAGCTGCTTCTGCAGCTAGCAGAACACATATGCCATGGGTACCGCACCAATGACAGCACTGTCCATCAACTCCTGGCGTCCGTCAAGCTGTCGATAATCCCCACCCTCAACCCTGACGGGTTCGAGATGCACCACAGGGGCAACCGGTGGGTCAAGGGACACTTGCAGCTTTTGATGCATGCTACGTGGTACTGCATGCCAGGGCGCATGCATAGTGGCTGGGCCTTGCACTAGAACACCTTTGCTGCCACAGCCACCTGTCACACCCCTGTCACTATGGCCTGCATGTGTGGGGTTCCAAGCACCAGGGCCTTGCCATGCTGTGTGTCCCTTGTGCACACAGGCGCAACGTCGACCTCAATCGTGACTTTCCCGATCCTCAGAAGCATGTGGGGAGGCACGACCTCCGCCTCCCCACTGGCCACGAGCAGCCTGAAACCCTGGCCATGATGAACTTCACGCTGTCCCGCAAGTCAGTGCTGAGTGGATGGAGGGATGCACATGGCCCAAACCATGCCTGGTCATCATGAGCTTTATGCAGGTTGCCTGTGTCAGCTGGATGCTAGGCCCTGCCAGCACCGTTGCTGGCATGCCTGCCCATGCTGGCACTGTCACCATGACCAACTGGCTGAGCAGCACTGCTGCATGAAACAAGCGCAAGTCAGACAACCCAGTGGTCAGGCTGTTTGGGTGTCGGCACTCCATGCCTCATGCCGCAGTATTTTCCCACTGCCAACTGCCCATGCCAGCACTGCTGCGTGATACACGTGTAAGCTGTCGTCAGCCGCTGCACCAACACTGCCATCCTAGACTATGCGTGCCGGCATATGCCTACCCTAAAAGTGCAGAGCGCTTGCATGCTGACCCTGTAGCCCAGCTGTCAAAGGTGCCCTTTGTTGTACTTGGACTCAGCTGCCTCCTGTGCTGCCCGCAGCTTTGTTGCGTCCCTGGCCATCCATGAAGGAGCCCTGGTGGCTAACTACCCCTGGGATGGCTATGCAGACGGTGGTGAGTTGAGCAGTCTGGCGTTGACATCTTGTGGGAGGGGCTCGTGTCCTGAGAGAGGGGAAGGCTGCTAGTCAGGCTGCCAAGCAAGCATGCCTGCAGGGGTAGCGGCAGTACCAGCGAAGGCAGTGGCTAGCCAGCCAGTGGCAACAGCTGGGAGCCAGCGATAAATTGCTAGATCGTGCAGCATGCTGGTAGCTGTAATGTTGGTGGTTATGTGGTAATGGTGGTGGGACATGCCTCCGTGGCTCTGTCCTGGTGCTGCCATGTGCAGACCTCAACATCCGCCGAACGAAGCATACCTGCCCAGACAATGCAGCCTTTGTGCTGCTGGCAACAGCTTATGCAAAGAAGCACACAACCATGGCAGTGCACAACAAGGTGAGCACTCAACTAGCCACAGCACCATCCTCACCAAAGGGGCTTGTGGGATGGAAGCCTGTCATGCTTCACAGTCAAGCCAAAACCCTGCCACACAGCAGGGATGTGTTAGTGACAGCCCTACTCCATGTTGTTGGTCTCTGAAGATAGCCCAGCCCAGCATGCATCGCCAGCATTGCTGCAACACCTGAATGACTCGACTGGTCACTTAGAGCCTTGCTGAATACAGGCAAGCCATGCCTCACAGTGCTGGCGCATGCTTGACCAGAGCTAGGCCCGCACTGATCCCTAGGCTCCTTCAGTGCTGCTTCACACCTTAGCTCCCTTTGGCACCCGCGGCTTACTTTGTGATTCATGGAGTGATGACATCACAGCCCAGTTGCTGCCTAGGCACTGTGAGGTGTCTATGACAGGGGCGGTGTCAACCCCTGAACTGCACCTACCCTTTGATAGGGTGCATAGGAGCTCAACACGCCCATTGACGCCCCATGCCCTTCACTGAGCTGATGTCTGGTATCATTGTATGCGAGTGTTAGTGCCAGGGGAGGAGGCACAGCACCAGCTGCATGCTGTAGCCAACGGACCGGAGGGAGGGTAGCGCAGTGGAGCTGGCTCATTGTAGTGTTTCCCTTCACCATCAGCAGCACCCACAGGGACTAGGCAATGCCAGAGGCTACGGCTCGCCCTGTGTATCAGCTGCCCAGCTGGTCTGACACCACGTCACTGTTGGCAGACTGCTGCTTGTTCAGGAGTTCCCCTCTGGCATCACCAATGGTGCAGAGTGGTACCCCCTGTATGGCGGCCTGCAAGACTGGAACTACGCCGCAGCTGGCTGCATGGAGGTGGGTGCTGCCCTGGAGCCCAGGTCTCTGGTGGACTAGGCCTGAGTCCAGCCAGACAGCTGTATCTGGCGCAGCTGGATGGGTC
Source organism: Haematococcus lacustris (assembly GCA_030144725.1). NCBI lineage: Eukaryota > Viridiplantae > Chlorophyta > Chlorophyceae > Chlamydomonadales > Haematococcaceae > Haematococcus > Haematococcus lacustris. The sequence continues at coordinate 2,381,485 of JASKMD010000030.1, read as the reverse complement.
AGAGCTTGGCAGTGCTTCGACCCAGTGGCACTATGGCACGTAGCTCAGTGCGCGCTAGTGTGTGAGAGTGTGAGCTTGCAGCTCAGCCTGGGTCTTGCTCCCGTCCTGATCAGGGGGTGCAGGGGTCAGTCTCTCAGTTTGGGGTCCATGGCTTCTGAAGTGAGTGATAAATTGTGCATGCAGCCAGCTATTGGCCGAGCCAGTGTCCTGCTCGAAGATGGCTTGCTTGTTGCTCCGCACTGCCATCTTTCATGCCATCAGTATAAATGGCCTGCACTACAACAGCCTCCATGGGCAGGCTTGACACCGATGGCCCAGTCACCGCCTTGTGTTGGCCAGCAAAGCCCACCCCATGCTCATGCACCTGGCCCAGCACCTGGCTCTGCAGGTCACCTTGGAGTTGAATGATCAGAAGTGGCCGCAGCCTGCACGCCTGGCTGAGATGTGGCGTGAGAACAAGCAAGCCTTGCTGGAGTGGCCCCTCATGGCAGCAACATGCGGTGAGGTGTCGCAGCTCCCACCCTCCCCCCTTCTGCTGCTGCTGTTGTGTGATGTGGATGGCCTTGTGCAAGCATTAGGCAGCATAAGCTAGCTAGGGTGTAGCATCAGGGACCCTATGGCGGCAAGCACCTGTTGGGAGTCACTGGCACTGAGCGTGGTAGCTCACGGCTGCCAAGTGCAGTTGGAGCTCAGCTACACTTCAGTGGAAAGACAACCGCAGAGCCATGCTCCAAAACGGTGCCTCAGCCAAACCCACCCCGGCTAGTCCTGTGCACACTGTGCGCTTTAGCAACAAGGCCGTGCTGCAGAGTGCCGCTGCAGAGTGCCGCTATCTCAGGCAGCCACCCACTATCTCAGGCAGATGCTCCTTCACAGAATACTCAGCTGGCTTGTAAGCATATAGACGGCTCCTCGTCCCTCACTAGGGCCTACATCAGAGTCGCACCACAAAGGACCGCTCAGGTCGGTGTTTGGCTGTGTGGAGTCGTGTTTCCATACACATGGCACATGGCACATGGCATGGACGCGTACCACCTACACTATTGACGGACCCCTGTAACAGGGCTATAGTCTACATTTGGCATGACATGCATGCACATATTGTAAGCTGATGACGGCTCAAGAGGGGGGCACACACTACTGTGCCTTAGCACGCTGCTACTGCCGTACCTTGAGTGGCTTGTCTCGCAACCGCTTGCAGCCTAGCTCAGGGTACTCCTTGCCCTTGGCTGGCATAGCTGCCTGGTTTGGCCACCAGCACACCTCCTTTCAACGTACAATTTGATTGTTTGTCAATGTGTTTTTGGACGGCTGTGACCTTATCAAGGGTTTTCCCAGCTGTCATGGAGCAATTTATGGAGTGACGACTACAACGGTTGCTTGTTTAGGTGTAGCAGCCTCGCAGCCACAGAGACTGACTGCACACACTCAATTACTAAGCATATAGACAACCATGTTGATGCATGGTGTACTTGTTCTTCTCCCCCCAGTACAGGTTGTACTGTCAAATGATATCTTCTGTTTCCCTGAATGGCTCAGTCTGTGCATGACTGCTGTGCAGGCCTGCGCGGCAGAGTGTTGGGCTATGGGCCAGATGGGGTGCTGCAGCCCCTGGCTGCAAACATCACAGTGGATGGCATCGCCACGTTTGTGCGCTCCACACCCTCGCATGGAGGTTACACAAAGTAAACAGGGCAGCACCTTGGCCCTCAACCTAGAGCCTTCATTGCAGTGGAGCACTAAGTGTGGACCTCTACAAAGCGGTGTTTTTGTCTGTGTGGAGTTCCCATGCACATGGCATACACATGGCATACACATGGTCATGGTTGCCTACCGCCTACAGCATTGCCTGACCCCGGAGGGCTGTGCTGTAGAGTTGGCATGACAAACATGCACTAAGCGTAAGCTGATGACAGCGCAAAGGGGAGGGGGGGCACACACTACTGTGCCGTAGCGGGCTGCTGCTGCTGCTGGGCCTTGGGTGGCTTGTCTCGCAGCCGTTTGTACCCATGCTCAGGGTACTCCTTGCCCTTGGCTGGCAGCTTCCCCTGCTCTGGCCAGTAGCACAGCTCCAAAGGGCATCTCCAAAGGGCCAAAGGGCACCTCCAAAGGGCACCTCCAAAGGGCATGCCTGGATGTCACCAGCACTGATGTACACATACCTAGACAAGTAAACAGGGCAGCAGAGGAGCAGGGCAGCGAGAGAGCATGGCAGTGAGCAAGCAGAAGTATTTAAGGCTGAGGCTATGACTTGCCACAGCAGCGCACTGCTGCCTGCCACTCTGCTCACTGCATCGCTGCCCATCATGCTCTTGGTCCTGCTGTAGAGCAGGGGTTGAGATGCAATCAGACACTCTGCAGCCATGCTCATAGCCTGATTTGACCCTGTTGCTATAGCTGTAGCAGAGCACTCTTCACTTGCTGTTGCTGCACTGGCTATGCCCAGGATACTCGCTCCTGGCACCTACACCGTCCACGCGTCAGCCAAGGGCTTCAAGACCAACACAGCACAGCTGGCCATCCCTCAGTCAGGGGCGGGCCTGGTGCATGACTTCATGCTCAGCCCTGTGGTGCCCTGGCCTCCAACCCCTCCCAGCCCAGCGCAGCCACCGCCTCACACCAACAACTCAGCTCAGGACCATCACGCCAGGCATACGCCACCATTGCCACTGGGTGAGTCTCCTGCAAGCAAGCTCTGCCGCCCATTCCCTGCAAGCCCACCATGCCTTCCCAGCCGTGTCTCCCCTCTGACCTCTGATCTTCGTGTGTGCATGCTGACCTTGTGTGTGCATGCTGCTTGATCTGCCCGCATGCGTGCAGACAAGGTCAGCACGCAGCAGGGAAGCAGCTTGGGGGAGGCGGTGTGGATTTCAATCCCTGGGGTCGCCTCGTTGAAAGAAGCGCATCACAGCTGGATGAGCTCTCGCCTGGGTTTCCTGGCCCTCATCTTGCTCCAGCTCCTGCTGTTGGCCTTGTGCCTGGCATGGCGCCGCCGGCAGGCTGCCATCAATCCAGCGTCAGAAGCGATTGCCACCAAGATGCAGATGCTGCCGCTGTCATCTCGGCCTCTTCATGGACCAACTGGTACCACCGCTTCTGTCGAGCACTTGTTAAGTAGAACAGCCAGGCACTGACATCGCCGCCATATCAAAAGTGATCATAAGACCTTGCTGGTGGCCACCCTCCGCCGTTAGTAAATAGTTATGACGGGAACCGGTATGTACCTTTAGTTTGTTCCAAGCAGCTCTACAGCCGACTACAACTGAAGTCATGTCCATAAACTCGTGGGAGTGCCCCCTGCATTGCTGCCTGCCCCTTAGTCGGGTGACAAGTTCTCACCTAGGCAAAGCTTTATTCTAGTAGAATGGCACGCTCTATGGTGCTACAGCCTGCTCCTCCTCCTGTTTGGCCGTAAATGCTCGATCTCACAGCCGCTTGTAGCCTAGGCATGTACAGCATATTCAGGCAAACACAACTTGTTCAACAAGGAACAACATGCTGGCCTGTGGGTAATCTCACTCAGCTACTTCAAACATGTTGTAGCATCCTCGGCCGCACCCTTGATGACTGCAAACCCCATATCGGTGGCACTCTTTCCTGGGGTTAATCCCCCTTGACCACTGGGCACCTCAACAAAACTGACAGCTTGACGCTTTGTAAGGCAAACACCCTGTGTAAACATGCTAGCCCCTATGCATTGTTGCGGGCCCGGCCATCAATGCCTCGGCGGTACTCTGCAGCCCGGTGCAACCTTTGCCTGACCTTGGGCAGCCTGTCATTGACCAGCTTGTAGCCCTGCTGGTACTCCTTGCCAATGGTGGGCAGAGCCTCAAGGTCATCCCATTGGCACAGCTCCAGGGGGCGTTGCATGCTCTCCCCAATGCGTTGGAAGTTGAGGCAGAGGTTGGTGTCCCGGTCTAGCCACCTGCCCCAAGGGGGGGCCTGGGGTCGTTGCACTGGGCCAGGTGGGGCCTGGGCAGGGGGCTGATCTTGGGCTGGTGGGGGTGGCTCCTGGGCTGGGGGAGGGGGTGGGGGGTCCTGGGCTAGGGGAGGGGCAGGGGGGTTCTGGGCAGTGGCAGGGGCTGGGGGAGGGGGAGGTGGGTTGGGTGGCACCTCATGGCACCACTTCAGGCCACGCACATCCTTAGCATGCCGCAGGCTCCAGGCTGGGCGCAACAGTCGCTGGTTGACCTGGCCTGCTGGGGGCACCCAGTCTGCTGGCCTTGGCCGGTCATCTGGCAGGTGCAACTCACAAGGCTGGCGGGCATGCACGGACGAGCTGACACGGGTGGTGCGGAACTCATCCACGATCACCAGCCGGTCAGGTCTGACCATGCCCGGCCTGCTAGGCTGCTCCACCACCCTGCGAAACCCCTCCCGCACCGCCCCCGCCTTCCACCCACCCTGGCTGAAGTTGCCCGCTCCCAGGTACACCGCAACTCCCCTCTCTTGGTCTTTAAGGGCAGCCTGCCTGCCCCCCCCTTCCCTATGGAGTCCTGTCCCTCCCGCCACGTGGCCGGCAGCCCCAGTAGCCTCCTGTGCTTGACTACCTCTTCCAACCACCTGGGCTGCCGCAGCACACTGTTGGGAGGTAGGCGCCACTTGTGCTCCCGGTCAGGCAGGCTGTAGTCTAGGCGGCCTAGCACAAGTTGGGGGAAGTGCTTCTTCATTGCCCTACTGAACCCACCCTCCACCACCCCCACCGCCTTGCACCACCAACCGATGAATCGCCCAGGGTGCCGGTAGAACTGCTGGATGCTGGTGATGATGGTGGTGGCGTTGGCGTTGAGGGAGTTGCCGTCCCCTGTCAGATGTACCTCATCTAGCTGATTGAGCATGGCAACCAGCCATGCGCTGCTGGGCTGCTCAAACACGGCCACCTCACCGGGCAGCAGCCGGATGCCGCAGTGGTGGGGGCCACGCATCATATGCTCAATCACGCTGGCATTGGTAAGCAGCTCCATGGCATTCTTGATCTGTGCCAGCAGCTGTGGGTCCAAGATGTCCAGCTGCACTGGGGGGGGTAGCTGGGCTGGGGCGGCTGTTGTGCGGGGGGAGCTGCGTGTGGCAAGACGGGTGTGTGCATAAGGAGGGCAGGCTGGGTCAGGTGGGGGAGGGGGGCCTGGGGCTGGACCTGCTGCTGGGAAGCCTGTAGTGGGCTGGCCTAGGAATGACTGCAGGAACACAGCGAGACACAGGACTGCTGCTAGGCAGCACTGCTTGCTGCCCATGGTCATTCGCTTGTTGACCTCTGCCACCACTGCATCGACTTGAGCTGGGCTGAGGTCAGGCCGCGCTGCCTCCACAAGGGCACGAAAGGCGGCCTTGATGACCTGGCGCCTCTCTGCAATCACTACCTTGGCAGCCTGCCCCTGCCCTGGGCTTGCTGCCCACTGCCACCGGCGCCTGCAGCCAGAGAGCACAACACACGCACGGCAGGACTTAATGCACGGAGCCGCATTGTTGCGTCGTGTACACACTGCGTCGCGTCGTCAGTTGGCTTCGTGCGGTATAGCCTTTAATCAAGCAGAGCGGCTTACCGGCTGCACTCTGTACGGGGGAGACGGGGCGCTTGCGTTTCCCCTTCGGGGGCATATCAGAGATTTCGCGACATTATCGGAGCGGAGTGGCCGTGCTGGGAGGTGCATCAGGGCGCCATCTAACCGGAGTGCCGGCAACCGAAGTGGGGCAAGTGAGGTCCATTACATTTGCATTGAGACAGTGTCAACTACCACGTCAAATGCCAGTATCAAATGCCAGTGCCAAGTATAGCCACGTTCCAGCAATACCAACAACAGTCTTCAATGCAGACATTCCCTGTCGGGTGTTGGCCTGAGATAGGATCTCCCTCCACTGTAAACCTCATACATCCACTGTAAACCTCCACTGTAAACCTCATACATTGGAAACTAGGGCACGAGTCGGTGTCATCATTGCAAGGGCCATCACACCATGCTGCTGAGCAAACCAGACCGTAACCCAGTGGCCAGCGGCACAGACACACAAAGCATTGGCCAATGGGTACGGTGTGTGGTGGTGTGTGAGGTGAGTCTGCTGCGTCCGTGAAAATGCTGGTGACCGTGAAAAGGCCAAACCCTAACCCTAGCTGCCGTTGCAATAGCAGCAGGATGCCAGGTACCGCTCACACGCTGTTCATCCTCGCTCACTCCTGCATAGCATCTGCTGCCTGTCTCTCCTCTGCTCGCTCCCGCAATTTCTCTTTCTGGCTTGTAAGGCTGGCGGGGGCGCGAACTAAGTGAATCTCCTTCTCCAGCTGCAGCTTATCAGCCGCCTTCTGTTGAGACTTGACATTCTGTGATCACACCAGGCAGCATAAAGGCCCATAACAAGCAGCTTGGCGGCAGCGTGGTGTTTGGCAGCTGACTTGTGCAGCAGTTGCATTGTGAAACAGCCCTGCCATGCACAGCATCTCCACACCATCACAGGGTAAAACGCATGAGGGCACACCCATGCGCTTGGGGCATGGTAAGAACACAAGCCTGTCGTCATACTCTGCCCTTGCACACCTGCTGTTGTGTGCACCCTGTTGCAGAAAAGCAGCACTACTCACCTTCATGCGCTTCTCGTAGAAGCGCTCTTGCCGCCTGACACGGATCTCATCAATGCGCTGCATCGCCTTGACAGTCTTGGCCACCACCTCCCGGTCGTATTTCTCTGGTCGGTTGCGTTTGCGCTCCATCTCAAAAGTAGCATCCTCCACCAGCTCCTTGCCAGCCAGCTTGCGGTAAGCTGTGCACAGCATCAGGCATCCCCTCAACACCTAGTCAGTAGCCACTCAGGAAGCCTGTCACTACACACTTTGCCACATGATCCCAGCAGCCGTAAGAGAGACAATAATGAGCATTCACATAATTACCTTTGGTCCAGCGTAGTTTGCGAGGGTTTCGCTTCATCTTAAAGTTGCGGTGGCATTTTGAGCGACAGAAGCGAAAGATGGTAGCATCATTGCGCACAAACGTGATACCGTGGCCAGGGTACACCGTGCTCGAGCAGAACCAGCATTTCTCCAGCCGCATGGCGGCGACGCTGCTTCAGGTGGCCCAGTGCTAAAACAAGAGTGCGAACGAGCAGTAGTAAAGTTTGGAGTCGAGTTGCGCTGTGACAACCTCTGGCAAAGCAGGAGAGTCGAAACCTATACGTCTACGATACCAAAGAGAGGGCGCGGGTCGCAGCAGCGTATTCAAAGCATGCTCCTGCGACAAAACATCGCACGCATGGCGATCAACTGAACAAGTTTTAATCCCTACAGCCCTCATGCAACACCAAAATAAAGCATGAGTTGTAATCAAACACAGGCTGCGAGATCGCTGTTGTAAAGGCTACTGACAGTGTGCCTAATGCCCACTTCAGCTCAGCCTTCTGGTGTGTGTGCCTCCAGGCTACTACTAGCAAGAGCTCTACCCTACTCTATAGCTCTTACTCACACACATCCCCTTCGTGAGGGGTTTGGTATCTTGTTTTCTTGGATTGTCTTGCTGTAGCTGGCTATCGCCGCCACTTGCGCCGCCACTTACGCAGCAGGGCCTTGTCACGCAAGTACACCCACTCCTGGCCTGGCCGGCCTGGCTTTGGCATGGCTGGGCGGCCATCCCAGTAGCACAGCTCGGTGGGGCGTGGGCCTGGGCCGACTGCACAGCGGCGGATGTTCAGCGCGGCTGACACGTCCCGGTCGTAGAACCTGCACATGGTGTGGGAAATGCATTGAGTCAAGTCATGTGCCATGTCATGTGTCACCTCATGTGGGATATGTTGCAGCCATGTACATGTGCATTGTCTGGTCATTGCTTACCTGATGTTGTAGCTTGTTGAGCTCATCAAGCCCCTGACTTGGGAACGCTTCGCCTCGCTGTACACTGGCCGCAGCCACCTGCATGGACACATGGGGCAATGCACATTTGTAAGATTTTTCCTTACCTTCCCAATCTTGACCCTACCAAGCCGCCTTCACTCCACCACCTCCCAGCACTACCCTGGCCCTCCCCCACTGACCCTCTCACCTGAAGGACTCAGGCGGCTGCCCAGGCAAGGCCTCAATGGGGTGGCTGTAGGCTGAGCTGACCCGGCTTGTGCGGAACTCATCCACCAGCACCACACGCCCTGCCCCGAATTGCTGCACTGCCTCTTTCCTCATCTGGCTGACTGGGACGCCCCTGCAGCCAATGCTGCCGCTGCCGCTGAAGCTAGCTGCCCCATAGGCCAGGGCCAGGATGCGGTCCGGCCACAGCTTCTGTGCCTGCTTCTTGACCTGCATCCACACATGGTACAGCACACAATGGCACACATGTGTAAGGTCGGGTATATCAGCAGCAACAGAGGCAGCAACAGGAGCAACAGCAGCTTGCCAGGTGAGCTGACTGTGGTTGGCTGCTGCCTAGCTCGTGGCTAGCTGCTACTGGGCCTTACCTTGGCCCAGAACGAAGCCACCACGCGCATCTTGCCACAGTACAGCCTGAACTTGGCGTTGGCCCAGCGCTTCTTTGAGACCTCGGCCCACATGGCGTCGTACGTCTCCAGGACGGTGTCGGCGAACCGCCGGTACGAGGTACAGGTACAGGTTCCTGCAGCTCAGGTCCGGGATGGCTGCCTGGGGGACTGGGATGTCTGTGTACACGGGCTGGTCGTGCAGGCCCAGCGGGTCGGCTACGCGAATGGTAAACAAGCCGCGCACGAGTAAGCCCAACAGCAGGCTGGCGAGCACCCCACGCTCGCTGATGGCCTCCGCTCGTGGCCGCACAGCGTCGGCCAGGAAGGCATCCCAAAGCTCTTGCGGGAGGTGGTCGATGAGGTGGGCTATCTTACACTTCCTGCCGTGGTATGTGTTATCCCTATCGCGGGCAGCGCGGGCCTCTCCGGAAACCTTTCTATTTTGCTGCGCCTCGGTGAGATCCGGCTGTAGTGCCTCGTCGCGGTCCTCAATGTCACTGTCCGGGTCCTCCGGCACTGGCCTAGGCACGGTTCGTCTTTTTTTCTTAGCCATAGAAAACAACATCGTCAAGCCATCACAAATACTAGGAATTATCGGTTTTGTTTGTTTGCATTTGCGGTTTTGTTTGTTTGTTTGTCGTCTTCGCCGACCTGTGTCAGCGGCAAGACGTAGATGCGCAAAAAAATGTCGTGGCGATCAACTGAACAATCATTAAGCTTGAGCACAATCACAATCACAATCATTCCATCAGCCGTACACCAAAGTAAAGCATGAGTTGGAATCGAACCTGGCTGCGAGCTTATGTCATTGTAAAGGCTACTGACAGTGTGCCTAATGCCCACTTCAGCTCAGCCTTCTGGTGCGTGTGCCTGTTGCCAAAGCTCCACTAGTAGCTCAAAACCACACACATCACCTTTGCGAGGGGTTCATTGTTTTGTATTGCTTGGATCGTACTTCTTGGTACGCTCAACTGTGGCTCGGGCGGCCCCAACTAACAGAAAACCTACCCCTGGTAGTAGTACGGCTGTAACTCAGCACTCACTGCGCCAAATGTTATGCTAGATGATTCACAATGTAGCCAACCCGGCCAGCTACCTTCCACCCATCCAGAATTATTTTACACTCAGTAGGTCGTGCACAGCAAAGCATCAAAGTTGGTGATTTAAATTTGAGCCGTAGCGGAGCATGCAGTCATCACTACGACCGCGCGCGTCACGTAGGCTGCTCTACACAAGCATGCGCGTCGACAGCAGCAGTCGGATCGGAGAGCGGTTGCGGGCATGTGGCACTGAGCCCACCTCCTCCCCATACCTGGAGGGCAATGCCACAGCTCGACCATTTTGACTTACAGCATGCTACTTACTAGGTTAAGCTCATCTATGACAATGTTACAAACGAGCTTACTCAGACAAGCCAAGAGCTCACTCTGGTCTGTGACCCCCCAACTCCCTTAGCCGATCTCAGGGCCAGAGCCATGCAGTCAGTCGCACAACTCCACACCATGACCGAATCAGGACTCGGCTCCTCTGAGAGTTACACTCCCCTACATGCCATCCACCTGCGTGCAAAGTTTCATAGCTCATCTGCCACCCCACAGCCCCGTAGCCCTGATTCTGATTGGAGAACATGATGTCACTTTGAAGATGTCAAACTGATAGAGGCCTGGGCTGTTCAACGTGCGGTTTGTTTCAATAGATGCGCCAATGGGTCAAGAACAAACATTACGTATCGCTTTTTCTATGGGTGCAGCGGGTGCAACACGGTGGAGGACACAGTGGAGGAGGGGGGGGTGTAACCCGGTATTACCTTTGTGTGCGCCGACCCAGATGGTGTATTCGGCGAAAGCGAATACGCCCAGATGTTTCAATCACCCCGTCTAGGTGCCCTGCACGCCTGGCAGTCATCGCGTTGGATGTTTGCCGGACATTCCATTTGTGCACAACCAGCTCACTACGCTAGGTAGCTGGGGTCACAGCGATGTGGCTCACCGTGCCAAGGAGACTCGTCTCGCCGCTGTGATTTCTTCGCGGGCACATGTGGCAGTACACGAGCAAAGACTCCAATGGCTAGCGCTGATGGTCAAGTTACGCGGACTAAATTGCGGTTGCCAATGTGATAAACGCTATCGAAAACGGTGCTGTATTGAGAGAGTAATCGCATGCATATTACCAACCCCATGTTGGGGCCGCCTGACTGTGGCAGCGGAGTAACATGTGCTCATTCTGCCTCTGATGCCCACCAAACACCGCACCCATTGCCCGCATACCAGTGGGGTTTGTAGTCATCAAGGTTGCGACCGAGGATGCTTCAACTTGACTGGAGTTTAGGATTTTGTGTTACCACTGACACTTTGGGGACTGAGCTGTGCCACGTCAGTTCACGCTCAAGAGCAATCACCCCCTCCCTCAGCCCAGGACCCTCCCCCTGCCCAGGACCCCCCTGCCCCTGCCAAGGCCCTCCTTGCTCAGCACCCACCAGCCCAAGACCCCCCACCCCCTCCCCCAGCCCAGGAGCCACCCCCACCAGCCCTGGACCAGCCCCCTGCCCAGGCCCCACCTGGCCCAGAGCAACGACCCCAGGCCCCCTCATGGGGCAGGTGGCTAGACCGGGACACCAACCCCTGCCTCAACTTCCAACGCATTGGGGAGAGCATGCAGCGCCCCCTGGAGCTGTGCCAATGGGATGACCTTGAGGCTCTGCCCACCATTGGCAAGGAGTACCAGCATGGCTACAAGCTGGTCAATGACAGGCTGCCCAAGGTCAGGCAAAGGTTGCACCGGGCTGCAGAGTACCGCCGAGGCATTGATGGCCGGGCCCGCAACAATGCATAGGGCCTAGCATGTTTACACAGGGTGTTTGCCTTACAAAGCGTCAAGCTGTCAGTTTTGTTGAGGTGCCCAGTGGTCAAGGGGGATTAACCCCAGGAAAGAGTGCCACCGATATGGGGTTTGCAGTCATCAAGGGTGCGACCGAGGATGCTACAACTTGTTTGTAGTAGCTGAGTGAGGTTACCCACAAGCCGACATGTTGTTCCTTGTCGAATAAGGTTTGTTGGCCCGACTTTTCGTCCTACATCCCAGAGGCTGCATTGACTGCCTGGGTGATGCTGGGGTCAATGCCCACCCCAGTATGTGTGGCTGTTCAAATCGGGAGAGACGAGTATGTTGCAAGCACCATTTCTTATGGTGCTTCCATGGCGTGGGCCTTGTTGTCCAGTTGTTTTGCTGCTTGCTGCTTGCTACTTCGCTACAGCTTTGCTTTGTTACAGCGGAAGCTACACTGAGTTTCCGCATACACAAAGCAGAGGCCCCAAGGCAAGCGAGCATGTGCGCCCAACAGCCAGGCTAAGGGCTACAACGAAGGGCTCACCAGAAGGGTCTCACCAGGCTAATGGCCGGGTGGCCCGGTATGGGCCGTGGCACCGCTTGGCAGCTCGCCGTCATTGCTACCTGCAGATTCCCAACCCACACCATAGCTATTGGCAAACACATCGCTGGTGTCGCTGTGGGTGACCGCCGAGCCATGCGCCTGGCGCAAGTGTTGCGGCAGCACAGAAGACTGCAGCTTTGTCACGCCGGACAGGGACATGACGCTTCCCGCGGCGCCTTGCAACCACTTCGTCGGCCGCGAGCTATCCGCCAGCGACGTCGCAGGCTCAAGATCCGCGCCAGTGCGATACCTGCCCAGCCTCTGCTGCAGCAAGCCCATGCCGCTCTGGTCAAAGCCACCCTGGTCGCGGCCCGCCATCCCGGCAGCCTGCCAGGGCGGGCGCGGTGGGAGGCCATGGAATTGCTGCCCCAGCACTGGCTCCCCTGGCGACCGGCCAGACAGGGAGTCCAGGAAGCCCAGGCTGCTCAGGCTGCCACCCACCCCTGACTCAGCACCTGCCATGTCCCCCAGTGCCGAGGTGAGGGAGCTGCTGGACGGCATGAGCGCAGCCTCTGAGAGGGCACTGTGGAAGGTGTCCAGGCTGGCGGTGTGAGACATCCCACGGTGGACTAGGCCCCAACCCATGCTGCCCATGGGGGAGGAACTGATGAGAGGGGTGTGACCGCTGGCACTGAGGGCAGAGGCTTGGCGCTGGTGGGTGGGGGCCAGGGGCAGGGCTGGCTGCACGGGAGGGGGTAAGGGGGTGGCAGGTGGAGGGTGTGCTGGGTGAGGGGAAAGGGTTGGGGGGCTGGGTGCCAGGGCAGAGGGCGGCTGGGCGGCGGCGTACACGGCAGGAGCTTCCAGCAGAGCCAGCACCGCGGCAGCTATGTCCCCTCCAGTGCAACTGCAAAGCAGCAAGACAGTAGGCATCCAAGTGTTGGTCAGGCCTGTGCAAGGTTGTGTGAATGGTGGGAAGTGGAGGCATGACAACAGGCATGCCAGCATTGGTGGCTCTCAGGCTGCAAACAGGTGTCTGACTGCTTGGCAAGATGCTGATGGGCTACCACTCCCAGCTCACTAGCAAATGCTCAGCCCTGGGTGGTGATATGGCCCCAGCCAGCCAGCCAGCCAGCCAGCCAGCCAGCCAGCCAGCCAGCCAGCCAGCCAGCCAGCCAGCCAGCCAGCCAGCCAGCCAGCCAGCCAGCCAGCCAGCCAGCCAGCCTGCAGCGGTACTGTCCACCCACATGATGGCCTGGTGCACTGCCTCCGGAGCGCACTGCAGGTGTGCCTGAGCTTCTGCCAGCACCGCCAGCTCTTGGCTGACGTTGACGCCTGGCACCGGCACCTCGCTAGCAGCCTCCTGCAGCAGCTGGGGGGCAAGGGCCACAAATGGCAGCAGCCACTGCACGGCCTGCTCCAGGGCAGCCCCGTGGCAGCGCACTGCCTGGCCCGCCTGCCACTGGTTGAAGCCCAGGCGCTGCAGAGTCAGGTAGGTGGCCACCACCTTGTGGCGCACCAGGCTATCCACCATCTGCAGCTCGCTGAAGCTCAGGGCCAGGGCCTGGGGCTGCACAGCAGGGTGCTGCTGGGGCTGCCACTCCTGTTGGTGCTGGTGCTGGGGCTGGTCCGGCAGAGCTGGTGGGAGCAGTGCTCCAAGCTGAGCTGGGCTAGCAGGCTCAGTAGCTGGGCCAGACTGAACAGCTGCCAGAGTGTACAGCGGCACAGGATGAGGGGTGGGAGGTGTAGCATTGGGCCCAGCAGGGAGGGTGCGGCTGGGCCTGGGCGTATCACCAGCAGGGTAAGACCCGCGCCCTACCATCCCTGCTGCTGTGTCTGCTCCCTTCTCTGGCGTCCCTGCCTCTGCCACTGCTGCTCCTGTTCCTGACCTGCCCCCTGGCCCCTCAGCCCCTGTCCCTGCCCTTGCCCCTGTGCCTGCCTCGGCTGCTTCGTGCTCTGAGTCTGAGTGCAGCTGCTCGTCAGCTTCTGCCCCTGGGGTTGCCTGGCTGCGCTTGTGCTTCTTCTCCACTCGCCGCAGGTTCTTCCGCTGTGCCTTGGTCAGGGCAGGCTGGGCATCTGCACCCCCAGCTGCAGGTGGACCTCCCGCACCACCCACCAAGCACACCTCACCCTCACCCACAACGTCGCTGGCATCCACACTGGATGTTGAGTGCTTGTGGTGGCTGCGGGAGGACACTGGGCTGTGATTGTCAGTGTCTGGCGGCAGGGCAGTGGAGGCAGCATGGGAGGCTCTGCTAGGGTGGGGCCAGGGGCCTGGCAAAGGGAGGGGGGGAGTGAGGACGCGGGCAGCTGCTGGCAACCCCTGCTGCATGTCATGGGGTGGAGTGCCACGTGAGGTAGCACTGGCTGCTGGCAGCGAGCCTGTGGTGGTGGCATTGGCACCAGGCTTTGTGTGCTTGGCCTTGCCACCCTGCTGTATGAGCTGCTGCAGCTGGATCAGGCTGCTGAGCTTGTGGGTTGTAGGGGGGGGTGGCAGAGGGTCATGGTAGGTGACCTGCCCTGGCTTACCCCATGCAGAGGTTCCTGCGCCCACTGAGCTGCCAGCTGCAGTACGATTCAAACCCAATGCAGGACCATTGCTGCTGACGGTGCTGGTGCCTCGTATCTGCCCTTGCAGTAAGGCCTTCATTTGGGCCAACTGCACCCTGTCAATCTGAGACTTCTCGACCTGGCTGGCGCGGGTTGTGGGCTTGCTCGCCTCCACAGCGTGCGGAGAAGATGGCAACGGTGGCTTGGCTGTTTGCCTGCGGAACAGAGCGCTGCATTAGTTGTCGATGCTACTTGTGGCGCACGCGCGATATGCATGACGAGCAGCGTGAGCAGCCAGCCAACATTGAGAATGAAGGGTTGCCGCCGCACCTTGTCGCCTCCTTGCTAGAAGCTGTGCTAGCGCGAGGACTGTCCTTGGCTCTGTCCTCCTTTGTCTTCGCCTGAACCTGCTTGTCCTTCTGTGCTTGCACTGTCCCGGGCTCCACTGCAAGAACCTGCTGGAGCAGCAGGCAGCAATAGCACGTTAAGTTTGACGCCAGCTACATGAGTTGCTACCTGGTAGGAGGAGACTGTACAAATGCGTAGCAATGCCCATGTCAGGTCTTCCATGCCAGGGTCCTGACTTGGCCGCACTGACCTGGCGCTTCCTGGGTATGATGGGATGCGATTTGTCTATCTGCAAAGAAGGGCACAAGCAGGATGATGTGGCATGCTGGTTATGGCTGTCTTACCACATCCCAAAGACCCTACCCGGCCTGGGCACGGCTGTGTGTGGGCGGATCCTTTGCCACAGCCTCTCGGGCACCTGAAGCCCGTCTTGCGGTTCTGTAGACAGAAGGTACACAAGCATGCCAGTATGGAGGCAGGCAGGCAGGCAGGCAGGCAGGCAGGCAGGCAGGCAGGCAGGCAGGCAGGCAGGCAGGCAGGCAGGCAGGCAGGCAGGCAGGCAGGCAGGCAGGCAGGCAGGCAGGCAGGCAGGCAGGCAGGCAGGCAGGCAGGCAGGCAGGCAGGCAGGCAGGCAGGCAGGCAGGCAGGCAGGCAGGCAGGCAGGCAGGCAGGCAGGCAGGCAGGCAGGCAGGCAGGCAGGCAGGCAGGCAGGCAGGCAGGCAGGCAGGCAGGCAGGCAGGCAGGCAGGCAGGCAGGCAGGCAGGCAGGCAGGCAGGCAGGCAGGCAGGCAGGCAGGCAGGCAGGCAGGCAGGCAGGCAGGCAGGCAGGCAGGCAGGCAGGCAGGCAGGCAGGCAGGCAGGCAGGCAGGCAGGCAGGCAGGCAGGCAGGCAGGCAGGCAGGCAGGCAGGCAGGCAGGCAGGCAGGCAGGCAGGCAGGCAGGCAGGCAGGCAGGCAGGCAGGCAGGCAGGCAGGCAGGCAGGCAGGCAGGCAGGCAGGCAGGCAGGCAGGCAGGCAGGCAGGCAGGCAGGCAGGCAGGCAGGCAGGCAGGCAGGCAGGCAGGCAGGCAGGCAGGCAGGCAGGCAGGCAGGCAGGCAGGCAGGCAGGCAGGCAGGCAGGCAGGCGAACAGGCAGGCAGGCAGGCAGGCGAACAGGCAGGCAGGCAGGTGAACAGGCAGCCAGGGAGATAGGCAGGCATCAAGGCATGCAGGCAGATTAGCAAGCAAGCATGCAGGCGGACTAGAGGCAAGGGGGCATGCAGGCAAGTATGATGTTATATATTGATACATAACCCAATCTCTGCACCGAGGAGATGATCAAGATAGCCATCTGCACCTTCTCAAGCCGGTTTGCTTTAAGGAATTGCTGCAAGCAAGCCTGATGGTACAGCCCTCCTGTGCACTGCTGGAAGGTACAGGAAAGCCAGTTGCATTCTGCCACCGCAGCATCCGCCTGCGTTCCGCACAAGTCGCAGATGCCTCCTTCCTCAGATTCAGCCATGGCCACATAGTCGCTGTTTTGAATGGTTCGTGGTCAGGGGGGCGAGTAATGTCGTGCGAGTCGGTTTTGGCGGTTCCTGCCCTTTTTCACGGTGTACCATGCATCCAACCTTGTACTGCAGGTTGTAGACAAGGCGATGTAGGGTTTTGATAAGCTAAGATGCACTCAATAGGCTACTACACAGGAAGCAAGTGGAGGGCAGGGTTTCAAACTCCGCAATTGTGACTTGATGAGCAGTTCCTGCTCTGCACCTGGTATCCGGAAGGTGAAAGAAATGGCGCATATCCCCCCTGCAACCAGGGGTGGCGTTATCTACAGCCCGGAATTTACGTGCGGACCATACCTATTCCCTGTCCCCACCCCCTCTCCAAGCTGGGGCGGTAGACGTTGGCATGTAACACATGCTCCCATGTGAGCAACAGCTTTGGCAGTGCCTGGTGCACACATCACTGTGCTATAGGCTGCTGGGCCTGGGCCTTGGGTGTTCAGTCTCACATCCTCTTGAAGCCCAGGCCAGGGTACCCCTTGCCTACTACTGGAGCCGCTGCTCGGTCTGGCCACCTCACATCACACCAGGTCTCCTGCATTGGGAGCGGCACTCACTGCTGCATTATGGTATCCCCTTGACCACCGTTACCGCCGCCACAACCACAGGCAGGGCAGCTGACTCACGATACGTCCCTTGGCTGTCATTGCTGTCACATCTAGCATGCATGCATCAATGAATGCTTGCCACACTGACCGAAGGTGTCTACAGATTACCAGCACCTTGGCCCTCAACCTAGAGCCTTTCATTGCAGTGGAACACTACGTGTGGACCTCTACAAAGCGGTGTTTTGTCTGTGTGGAGTTCCCATGCACATGGCACGCACATGGCAAAGACATGGCATACACATGGTCATTGTCGCCCACCACCTACAGCATTGCCTCACCCCGGAGGGCTATGCTGTAGAGTTGGCATGACAAACATGCACTAAGCGTAAGATGATGACAGCTCAAGAGGGGGGGCACACACTACTGTGCCGTAGCGGGCTGCTGCTGCTGCTGGGCCTTGGGTGGCTTGTCTCGCAGCCGCTTGCACCCATGCTCAGGGTACTCCTTGCCCTTGTCTGGCAGCATCCCCTGCTCTGGCCAGTAGCACAGCTCCAGTGGGCGCCACTTGCTCTCCCCAATGCGCTGCATGTTCAGAGCTGCATTGCAGTCCCTGTCCAGCCACCTGCCCGGTTATGGTCCTGGCTTTGCCTTGGCAGCCTTGCCCTGGGCCTTGCCCTTGGTGGGCTGGGTGGGCTCAGCTGCCTGCTCAGCCTCAGTGCGCTTGCTGCGCTTGGCTGGCAGGGGAGTGCTGGCCCAGGCTCTGAGGCTGCTGGCTGTGAGGCTGCCTGGCTGCTGCGTGGGGGCTGTGGCGGGATGCGGGGGGCCACTACTGGGCAACACATCAGGCCCCTCACTGGCTGGTCTCGCTGCTGGCTCCAGGCTGGGCGCACTAGGCGGTGGTGCACCTGCCCTGCTGGGGGCTTCCAGTCTGCAGGCCTGGTGGCCCTGCATTTGTTCTGGGCAGCTTTTCCTTGCTGGGTGGAGGCTAGTGCTGGCAAAGGCCCAGTTGGGGAGCTCGTGGCTGGCCCACTAATAGCTGGAGGTATGAGGTACTTTGCTGATGCACTGCGTTGAGGCCTGCGCACCAGGGTGCAGCTGTGCACCAGCCACCTGTTGGACGCCAATGTATGCCCTTGCGAGGCTCTGCCACCACCTGCCACGGATGACATGCTTGGCGTCATGCTCTGCCATCACCTTGGTGCTTCATGCTCAGTGCTCCTGCTGTGGCCCTGTCTCACAATGCCCCTACCCCTTCCCCCTCCTGCCAGCGATTGGCTAGCTGGCTCTGCAAATCTAGTTATCACACCCGCTACCTTGGCTGCTGCACAGCTGATGTGGTGGCCCAGCAGCACCACAACATGAACTTACCACAACATGAACCCTCCCCCTCCTACCTCCCTTAGCCCCTCCCCCACCTGGACCCCTCGTTGGTCACCCTACCTCCTCCAGCCCCTCCTTCAAGCTCAGCTTTACCCTGCCCCTCCTACCATCCTTAGCCCCTCCCCCACCTGGACCCCTCGTTGGTCACCCTACCTCCTCCAGCCCCTCCTTCAAGCTCAGCCTTTGACCCTCCTGCCTCCCTTAGCACGTGTCGCAGTATTTACCTCTTCTCTATAAGCTCCTTTTTGGTCCCCGAGTTCTCTTCTCCTAGTTCCTTTCCCTCTTTTGCTTTACGTTCAGTTCAACTCTTCGGCTTTCTACCTTTGGAGGTTGGCTTGTATCCATCCAAGCCCTGCCTCTTCAGTGTAACAACTACTACCCAGCCAGCCCAGGCTGCGGTTATAGAAATCCCAGGCAGGGGAGGGGCTTCAGCTTATGCTCGAGCTTATGCTCCAGCTTGTGCTCCAGCTTATGCTTCAGCTTGTGCTCCAGCTTGTGCTCCAGCTTATGCTCCAGCTTGTGCTTCAGCTTCTGCTCCAGCTTATGCTTCAGCTTGTGCTCCAGCTTATCTGCTTAGCACCCTACCACATGCACTGCAACCTTCGAGCCGTGAACCACAACTATTAACCACTAGCTCAAATTGCCGTAGTAAAGATATGCTTGGAGGACTCCCACTGTGGGCTCCATGTAATTGATGTGTAATGGACCTCACTTCCGGCCCACTCCGGTTGCCGGCCCTCCGGTTGGACGGCGATTTGATGCACCACCTAGCACGGCCACTCCGCTCCGATAATGTAGCTAAATCCTTGAGATGCCCCCGAGGGGTAAATGAAAGCGCCCCTTCTCCCCCGCGCAAAGTGCAGCCGGTAAGCCGCAAAGCTCAACGACAGGCTAGGCCCCCCCGAAGCTAACTGACGACGCGACGCAGTGTGCGCCACGCGACAATGCGACTCCGTGCATCAAATCCTGCCGTGCGTGTGCTGTACCTTCCCGTGTCTGCAGGCGCCAGTGGCAATGGGCAGCAAGTCCAGGAGCAGGGGCAGGCTGCCAAGGTAGTGATTGGAGAGCGTCGCCAGGTCATCAAGGCAGCCCTGCGTGGCCTTGTGGAGGCAGCCCGGCCTGATCTCAGCCCAGCTCAAGTCGACGCCATTGCGGCTGAGATTAACAAGCTTGTGACCATGGGCAGCAAGCAATGCTGCCTAACAGCAGTCCTGTGCCTGTTCCTAGGCCAGCCCAATCCAGCCCAGCAGCAGCAGCACTTCCCAGCAGCAGGCTGTGGCTGGTCATCGTTCACAGCGGCAAGCAAAGCGTTGGAAGCAGCTTAAAAAAGCCACAGCAGCAGCAGAGCATAGCATTACCCGCACTTGCTGGAGCTAATCTTCATCTTAGACCCCTTGAGCGTATAGCTCAAGTGCGTTGCATATCTATATGTTAAGAAGACATGACATTATCAAGTAGCATCACAATTGTGGCTATTGTTTCAGCTTGAAGCAGTTGATAGTGCGCCAGGGGCAAGACCAAGCAGTCATACTAGGCTGACGGGTACAACGGTATGAATCCAACTTCGTCATTGCCGTGCTCGTGTCTGTGCCTACATCTCAAGGCTCAAGACTACGCCCCAGATGGCGGCGCTGGTTGCGCTATACGTCATGGCGGATTGGAAGTGGGAAAGCAGATGCGCGATGTGCTTGCTGACCATGGACTCTTGGTGGGCGGGTGAATGCGGTAGCTCGCTACCTTAACAAAGGATCACCACATGCTGGAGGCAACCTTGTAGGCAATGTTTGCCACAATGCACTCAGCCCCCCTCCACCCCCAGCCTTGCCTGCCACCCTCATGCATCTCTCTATGTCACCCTTGGCCCTGCTCACATGTTCAGGTACCCAATCACACTGTTCACATCTTTGTCACCCCTCCCAGAGCAGTTGATCACGATGCGCTCCCCACCCTTGAGGCTGGGGCAAAGCTTGTCTAAGAAGGCGATGGCATGGCTGGTCTCCAGAGCAGGAATGATTCCCTCCAGCTGGCTGAGCTGCTGGAATGCCTGTACAGGCACACCAGGCAGGTCATACTAGGTCACACACATGTCCTCATCACAGCCACCTAGTCACATGACACCCGCACTGGCTATACATTGCTATCCATAAGTAGGGGCCAGCAGCAAGGCAGGAACAGCACGGCACACAACCGGCTGGGCCACGTCACTCTGATGGCTGCCTCACATAGACAGACCCTGCCTCCAAACTCTGACTGCAGTGCCACGTCATAGGTGGTGGGCAGCAGTGGTGTAGGGCATCACAGGTGCGCCTTCATCAGCCTTGCTGCCCCTCACCCCTCCCACCCGCTGTGCAGCCCTTACCGCAAGGGCCTCCTGGTCAGTAACAGCATGGTATTCTGCGCGTGAGGCGTCCATGAGGAAGGAGTGCTCGGGGCCGATGCCAGGGTAGTCCAACCTGGAGAAGCAAGGAGCAGCAGGTGCAACAGTATTCCTGAGCAGCAGCAGTGTCTGACGGTGGCAGTGTTCACCATGGCAGAGTGCTGGTGCAGCATCTGCTGTTGATGATGAGGCCATGAGTATCCTGATGTTTGCAGCCCTGACTTGTCTATGCCTGTGGCTTGTCTCCTCACCCTGCACTGATAGAGTGAGGGTCAATGATCTGGCCATCGTCGTCCTGCAGGAGGTAGGACAGGGAGCCGTGTAGCACGCCTGGCGAGCCCTTGGTCAGGGTGGCGGCGTGCTTCTTGGTTTCCACGCCTTCACCACCAGCCTGGGCAGGCAGCCAGCACAGCAGCATCGCGTGTCAGGAAGGGTGGGGGTCAGAGGTAGCTGACAGCGGAAGGAGAGCAGCCAACAAGGCGCTGTGCACTGACCAGCACTGCCATGCTAGAGAGGCATGAATGGCTAACACTGCTTCCTAGCCTTGGCATCCCAACATGGTGATGGCACCACGTGCACTTCAGAGAACAACAGCTGACCTCATCCTGTGAACAGTGCCCATGTGAAAGAGCTTCCCGCACCTGCCTCACACCAAATGCCTCACACCTTGTCATGCAAGCTGTGCAGGGGCTATCTTGGCATGGAGCCAGCTGAATGACAGCCGGGTGACAAGCGTCATCTGTCAGTCAAGGTTGTGCTCAGACCATGTACTAGACCGTGTGTACAGCAGCACTAGATGTGCAATATGTGCTTGTCCCTGTATGGCTTTGTGCCTTTGCAGAGCTTGGGGCCAGGCTGTATGGTGTGAGCTTTGTTCACATTCACAACTGCCGAAGCGACGCTGATGTTAGCCAGCCTTGAGGCGCACCATTGTAAGGGTGCTCTGTACCAAAAACTGCTCCATACCATTCCTGGCCTTACAAACCCATGCAATCCAGCCTGTCATCATACAAGTTCTATCTCCTGGGCATCATACATCCTCCCTCACACCCTTGCTCTTAGCAGCACAGCACAAGGGCACTGTGCAGCCCTCCCTCAGACACAATCCTACACATTGCCAGCCAGCCACATTTACCCTGACAAGTGCACCAAGGACTGGCATCGCCGTACACCCTGCCACTCACCTCCACACCAATCAGGCGGACGCTGTCCTCATCGATGAACTCGTTGAAGATGCCAATCGCATTAGAGCCTCCTCCCACACAGGCCATCACAATGTCTGGCAACCCACCCCACTTCTCCTGGCACTGAACGCGGGTTTCCCTCCCAATCACTGACTGGAAGTCACGGACGATCATGGGGTAGGGATGGGGGCCAGCAGCAGAGCCCAGGATGTAGTGGGTGGTCTCCACGTTGGTCACCTGGGCAGCCATGACACCACATACTCCTCATGCACAGTGCTGATGGGGCCTTAGCAGGGTCAAGCATGGAATGCTGCGGCTGTGGCTGGTAACAAGCCTGACGCTGTGGACGCCACCATCACTTACGCAGCCGCTGCTGACAACACCGCTGCTGCCGCTGCCACTGCTGCTAAGCGTGCAACAAGGAAACACTGACACGCTGATAAAGAAACCTGTCACTCACACATACAAAGCCATCCCCACCTCCTGGTCCAAGTGGCCTGCAGCACCACACCCAGCCTGGTGATCATAGCCCCCTGCAAACACTCACCCAATCCCTGATGGCTTCGCTGGTAGCATCCTTCAAGGTGGCCGTGCCACTGTGCACCGGCCGCACCTCAGCACCCATGAGCCGCATGCGGAACACATTCAGGGACTGGCGCTCCATGTCCTGTAGAACCAGCACCACAGCGCCGGCACCGTACACATTTCCAGAACCGCAACTAGGGCCCCCGTCCGCAGTACACCCAGCATCAAGAGTGTGGTGGGGGTAGGCTTGATAGGCTTTGCTTGCACCTCATTAAGCTACACGAAGGACCCAAGTTGAGCACAGACATACCCTGCAAGTTGCCACAGATGCGTGCTGACACCTATTACGCGTACCTTGGCGCCCATGTAGATGATGCACTTCAGACCCAGGCGAGCACACACAGTGGCCTGCATGATTCACAGCTCACCACAACTGCTTGGTATTAATGATAGCTGGCGTACTGGAGGGAGACATGCACAAGGTCAGTGCGCTCACCGTGGCAACACCGTGCTGGCCAGCTCCTGTCTCTGCGATGATGCGGCGCTTGGTCATCCGCTTGCACAGCATGGCCTGCCCAAGAGAGTTGTTGATTTTATGCGCTCCTGTGTGGTTTAAGTCTTCACGCTTAAGATAGATCTCTGGGTGGCTGCCATCTGGCCTGCGAGTTGTACCACGCATTCAATGATGAAGAACCTTATGACACATGTCATCACAAGGTACAACCTGCCAGCCTGCCAACTCTCTGCACCCATAACACAGCAAATCAATCAAAATGCACACACTTTGCGTAATGCTTCGACAGCCGCTCTGCGTAGTACAGGGGCGTCTCGCGGCCTACATAGTCTTTCAACACAGCGTTCAGCTCAGCCTGCATCGTCACATAGCTAGGGGCAGAGTGTCAACGCTGCAGGCCAGCAACGTGCTAACAAGATATTCGGGTGTGCGGCCACTTGCCTGAAATGCAGGGTCTGCCTGTGCCTTCATGTATTCGTCCTCCAGCTCTTGCAATGCTGGAATCAATGTCTCTGGCACGTACTTGCCCCCGAACCTGGTCGCAACTCGAACAAACCGTGCTGACACCTCACGCGAGCGGCACGAGCCAGGATGCCCACATCATCAATCAAGTAGCTCACTTGCCAAAGCGTCCATTCACATCTGGCCTCTGAATGCTGCGCACACTCAGCCGTTCAGGAGCTGCGATGCTTTGCACTCGCAGTGGCCGACGGCTGACCCGGCCCCGTGGCACCTGCGACACATAGTTGCTGCTGTGGCATGCTACGTCCATTGCTGCCCGGGGGCCTGTTCTGACGTTCATCTTGTGGTCTTTTGCCTCTGTGGCTTTCGTGGCACTTGGCACTGATTGGTTCAAAAACGGTTGTGGCCAAATTTCTGAACCCTTTAGCCCCTTGGCCACCGCTGCTTGGCCTGCTTGATGGTCTGCAGTCACACATGCCAAGACACATGGCGCACATGTGTAAGGACAAGTTCAGCAGCAGGTCAGGTTGTAAGGCATTCCTAGCGTTTGTAGTTGCTTCACGTTGCTATTGTTTGAGACTTGGACTGGCTACAGCCAAGCTCCTGGCAGCTGCTATTGGGCCCTACCCAAGCGAAAGCTGTCTTCGTCACCGATTACGTTGCCATGACGGTGTCGGCAAACCGCCGGTGCTAGGCCATCGACGTAGAGTTGCTGCTGATTTGCTACAAGCCGTTGAGTTGCGGCTTCACGTGGGCCAGCCAGGTCTTGGTTACTGTCCCGGTAGTACTGGCCCGCGTCCTGCGCCACACAGAGAACACAGCGCTGCGCTCCTCGTACGCCACCGTGGTCATGCTAATCTCGCCGGGGTCGCCGGGGTCGCGAACCTGTGCTTGAGGCTGGCGAGCTTCTTGCGGCGAGGGTCGGGCAGCAATGCACCCCAACAGGCACACCCCTGCTGCCAATGGTGCTGCTGCCGCTGAAGCCTGCGGCCCCATAGGCCAGGGCCAGGGGGCGACCTGTGGCAGCCGAGTTGCAGCGCACCCTGGCACCCTTGTGGCACCCAGGCAAGGCACACAAGGAGAGATACATTGTGAGCTGAGCTCGAGGCATGGCAAAGACAAACATTGTGGTACACACACTGGCGCACACACCGGCTGGGTACGGCCTATTCACCTCAGCCCAAAACTTAGCCACCGTGCGTCGAGCAGCACTTGCCTCGGTACAGCCGGAACCTGGCGTTGGCCCAGCGCGGCTTAGACAGCTCGGACCACATGTCGGGCCAGGTGGCCAGCACCGCTGCAGCGAGACGGTGTAGTTGGTGCCTTGCGTGATGCCGCTCTGCCGGTAGTACTGCCGTTAGGCGCCGATGCCACACGGACTTCATAGCGCCGGAGGGGTGCCGCTCCTCGTGGGCCACTGTCGCCATGTTGATCTTGCCCGGGTCGCAGCCCAGCCAATTGGCGTCGAGGTGCGCCAGCGGGTTGACAGCGCCCTCCTCCTTGCCCATGCAAGGCAGCTTGTCGGGCGGCTCTGCTGGCTTGGGCCGTGTGAACATCGCGCTGGCCGCGACCCCGTCAGTGTGCACCACCTGCGCGAATGTATGCCCGCGGTTGATGCGCAGAATGAATGTCTCCTGAATGCGAAGGGTTACACCAACTGTGTGAGATTGCCCGTTTGCCTTCCCAGTCAACATGTTCACTGGCGAGTTATTGTTAGAAAGCTTGCCCTCCCGGTGCAGTTGATTTAGAGCACCGGGATAGTAGGGCGTGTGCCAGCGGCCTAGCCGAAGAGTGTACGAGTGTGACTGCTTGATATATGGCAGTTACCAGGCAGAGTACGGCACCCTGAACTGGTGTCGTCGTCTGCCCGTGCAATCTTAACAGGTAGGCGCTTGCTATGCGCCAGCCTGTTATGGCAGATCTGTGTAAAACCCTGAACTGGTGTCGTCGTCTGCCCGTGCAATCTTAACAGGTTATGGGCCCACGCGCTGACGCGTGTTAAGACGCCAGTAAGTTGCTGGCTAGGGTTCGTGTGGTTGACAGCCGAGTCGACCAGCGATGGCAACTAATCCCCCAATCTCTGGCAATTTTCCCACCATTCTCGATGATGACAATTGGTCGATCTGGAGCATCCGGACCGAGGGCCTGCTGATCGAAGCAGGCCTCTGGTCCGTCGTCACCGACGGCGTCACCCCCTTACCCACTGCGCCACCAGTCAATGCCACCCAGCAGGAGCAGGCAGCGTATGCTGCTGATCTCGCTCTCCATCGCGCACAGGCAGCGCTAGATCTCAAAGCCAAAGCCTTTATCCAGCGACACGTCTCTAACCTCCACATCTTTACCGTCAAGTCAGCAGACTCAGCAGAAGACGCCTGGCAAACCCTCGCAGCTCAGTTTACCCAATCGTCAGTCGCGCGACAGTCGCAGCTGCAGCAGCAACTCAGCCTCCTACGCATGGAACCCGGCGAGTCAGTAGCGCGCTTCTATGCGCGCCTTCAGCACCTGCTAACGCAGCTCGAAGCCTGCAACTGTGAAACCTCTGAGTCCACAGTGGTATTGGCTATCCTGGCTGCTCTGCCACCTGAGTATGAGGGCGTTGTGGAGAGAATGCGCTATGATCAGACCAGCGGAGACCTGACGGTCGAGCGCATCAAGCGAGTCCTGCTGCAGAAGGAAGCAGACATCCTCAGCAAGCAGATGCAGCAGCAACTCAGCACCTCCTCATCCACTCTCTGGTCCTACTCCTCCCTCTCAGATACCAGGGGGGCTGGAGGTTCAGGCGGACAGGGGGGTAGGGGCAGGGGTAGGTCTTTCCAGCCCTCGCGTGAGCAGCAGTCCAGGGCACAGTCTCCTGACAGGTCCACCAGGGAGACCAGCTCTCATGCTCACATGACCTGCAACTACTGTGCCAAGCCAGGTCACATCATGTCTGAGTGCTTCATCTTTGACAGGGACCAGCGCAGCCGTATGAAGACTCTGTTCAGCAACCGTGCAAGGCCCAGCAGCCCTGGCAGAAGGTCCAGCCCAGGCAGAAGCTCCAGCCCCGCCAGGCCATCCAGCCCCAGCAGAGGCAGGACTCAGACCCCTGGCAGGACAGCGGCTCAGAGCCCAAGCAGGGGTGCCTCCCTGTTCACTGCCACTGCTGCTGCTGATGACGATGATGATGATGCCCTCTTGCAGATGGTGCAGCCCAGACTGAACTTCAACAGCGATCTATACAGCCCCTTCTTCATTGACTCAGGCGCATCCCAGCACATCTTGAAGGACCTGCAGTTTTTCTACAACTACACACCCTTTGCTCCCGACAAGCACAGGCCTGTGAAGCTGGCAGCTGCAGGCCACAGTATCTGGGCAGTCGGGTCTGGCAGTGTGTTTCTCAGCACCAAGCGTGGCTCCTTGTTCCTCAGCCATGCCTTGTATGTGCTTGA
Organism: Haematococcus lacustris; assembly: GCA_030144725.1. Lineage (NCBI taxonomy): Eukaryota > Viridiplantae > Chlorophyta > Chlorophyceae > Chlamydomonadales > Haematococcaceae > Haematococcus > Haematococcus lacustris. The sequence goes on along the minus strand of JASKMD010000030.1, from coordinate 2,354,814 downwards.
CAGCAAGGAGAACTTCATTTCAGTGTCAGCAGCAACAGATGATGGCAGCAGCTTTCTTTTCCGCGGTGATCTGTGCCAGATCAGCAGCAACCGCTTTGGCAGCATGCTCAGGGTCAATGCTCACAAGATCAGGAACTCCTACATCCTGGCTGCTGTTCCCATGCCAGATGGTCCTGATACCGACTCTGAGCCAGAGAAGCTGTACCACATCCAGCAATCGCCCCTACAGCTGGACAACAGGGTCAAGCTGGAGCCTCTGACCAATGCTGCCGCGCCCTCTGCCTACAGCTCCACATCCAACTCCCCTCAGGTGTGGCACCAACGCCTGTGCCATGCTTCCTATGCTGCTCTCTCACGCATGCAATCTGAAGGCATGGTGTCAGGTGTCCCTGTTACAGCAGCACAGTTTCGCGCAGCTGCCTCTGATCCAGCCGTGTGTGTTGGATGCGTCAAGGGCAAGCAGCACAAGAATGTGGCCTTCGCAGGCCCACCCCCCAATGCAGCCCCAGTGACAGCGCCCTTAGGGCTGATCCACATGGATGTCTGTGGCCCCATGCATGCCAAGGCCAGAGATGGCAGCCTTTATGTAGCAACCTTCCTTGACGAGCACACCAAGCTGTCTGTGTGTGTGCCCATCAGCAGCAAGTCGCAAGTCCCAGATGTAGTCAGGACTGTGATTGAGCAACTGGAGACTCAGTCTGGCTTCCGCTGCAAAGCCATCCGCACAGACAATGGGACAGAGTATGTCAACAACCGCATGTTGGAGTACTGCAGCAGCAAGGGCATAGTACATCAGCACTCAGCGCCATACAGCCCCCAGCAGAATGGTGCAGCAGAGCGCCTAAACAGGACTATCTTTGAGAAGGCACGCAGCATCCTCCACGCTGCTGATATCTCTCTCAGCTTCTGGGCTCATGCAGTCAAATATGCCAACTATATCAGATGCCTCCTGCCTGTGTCAGGTCAGCCACTCACACCCTGGGAAGCCTTCTATGGTGTCAAGCCTGACCTGTCAGGACTCAGGGTGTTTGGGTGCAGGGTATGGCTCCATGTGCCTGACCAAAAGCGCAGCAAGCTACAGCCCAAGTCAGTCGAGGGCCTATTCATTGGCTACCAGCCTGGCTCCAAGGCTTACCTAGTCCAGGTTGATGGCAGGGAGACCTGCAGCAAAAATATAGTGTTTGATGAACTGTCTGTACTGCAGCCTGCCCGCCTGCAAAACCAGCCAGCCCAGCCTGTGCTTCTGTTACCCCTCCCGCCCAGCCCTATCAGCCCCTCTGAGCCAGCAGCCCCTGCTGAGGGGGGCAACAGTCTACAACAGACCAGCAGCAGTGGCTCTGACGACAGTGGGAGCAGCAGCAGCAGCAGCAGCAGCAGCAGCAGCAGCAGCAGCAGCAGCATGCCAGGTAGCAGTGCACAACAACCACAGTCCAGACCCTTGGAGAGAATTGAGGCACAACAAGACAGCAGCAGACCTGACTCTCCACTCAGCGAACCAGAGCAAGTCAGCCTTACCGCCAAATATGAGCCAGGCTCCCACATGTGGCAGCAACAGCAACTAGAGCTCATTGGCAGACTACCCAGACCTGGAATAGGCAGGTTTAGCCTTCGACCCATGCCTTTGGCCAGGGCGACAGTGGGAGCACAGCCAGTCATACCAACTACAGCACCTGCAGCAGCACCCGCAGCGCAATCAGCAGCAGAACCTGCAGCATTAGCTGCAGCACCAACAACAGCGAGACCACCAGCACCAGCAGCTGCAGTAGCTGCAGCACCAGCAGCAGTCAGAGCAGCACAGACAGCAACAAGACCGGAAGCACCAGCAGCAGCAGCAGCCAGACCAGGCCTGGCGCAGCCTGCTCTTCGTGTTTCTCTGATCCCTGCAGCAGCAGCAGCAAGACCGACAGCTCCAGCAGTACGCCCCTCTGCGCCCATGCCTGCTGCACCCATCCCACGATCTGCCTCACCTGAAGCACCTGCTGCACCCGTGCCACGGCGCAACCCATCCAGAGAGAGGCACCTGCCTGAGAAGCTCAGGGACTCTCACTTGTTTGCCACGAATGTGTCAGACTCTCCTGTCAATGACACACCCACTGTGGCGGAGGCCCTGGCCAGTCCTCAGGCAGACATGTGGATTGAGGCCATGAATGCTGAGCTGGCCTCCCTGCACTCAAACCAAACATGGTCACTTGAAGAGCGCCCTGCAAATGCACGTGTCCTGCCTACAAAATGGGTACTAAAAGTGAAGCGTGATGCCGCAGGGAATGTCGAGCGGTACAAGGCCAGGCTAGTGGCTAAGGGGTACTTTCAACAATCAGGTGTGGATGTAGGAGATGTATATGCTCCGGTCAGCAAGCACACCACACTGAGGGCCCTGCTGGCTAAGGCAGCATCAGAGAACATGGAAGTGCACCAGCTGGACTTTGAGACAGCTTTTCTGAATGGAGTGCTTGAAGAGCATGAGGTCATCTATGTCCAGCAGCCAGAGGGTTTCAGGGAGGGCAGCAGTAACACTGTTTGTCGCCTGCATAAAGCCCTGTATGGTCTGAGGCAGGCACCCAGGGCTTGGCATGCTAGGCTTTGCGAGGAGCTTTTGGCCATGAACTTCAAGCCATCTGAAGCTGATCCTGCCTTGTTTACTTTGCACCTACCATCAGGCACAGTCTACCTGCTGGTCTACGTGGATGATTGCCTCCTGTGCACACAGCAGGGGGACACCACAGGCCTGGCCCATGTCAAGCAGAAGCTCTCCTCAGTGTTCAAACTGAAGGACCTGGGAGAGGCAAGGTGTTTTCTGGGCATGCAGCTTGTCAGGGACAGAGCTGAGGGCACAATCCTGATCAGCCAGCAAAAGCTCATCCATGAGCTGGTCACAACGCACAGCATGTCTAATGCACACAGCAAGACTCTACCCATGGCTTCAGCAGTCAAGCTAGTCAGGGAAGGGGAAGCATTGGACACATCTGTGCATCACTACAGTGCCTTGGTAGGAAGCCTTCTTTACCTGTCATGCTGCACACGGCCTGACATAGCTTCACTCCTACAATTTAGGTCCTGCGTTTCTCCCTGCGCTTTGGCCGACTTTGTCCGTTTGGGCTGAAACTCGGCCAGTTGGTAGCTTGTGATGTAAGGAATCCACCCCAAAAAGAATCAGGTCAAAAAAGTCAAAGGCTGAGGCTGGGCGGCCCGTGGCGTTCACGCAGGGACGGATGCAGGGATGGAGGGGGGGGCGCAGGGACGAGTGCAGGGATTGAAGGGGGGGTGCAGGGACGAACGCAGGGATGACTTGGGGGCGCAGGGACGAACGCAGGGATGCACGCAGGGACGAGCGCAGGGATTTCGGGCGCAGGGACGAGCGCAGGGATGCACGCAGGGACGAGCGCAGGGATTTCGGGCGCAGGGACGAGTGCAGGGATGCACGCAGGGACGAGCGCAGGGATGCACGCAGGGACGAGCGCAGGGATTTCGGGCGCAGGGACGAGCGCAGGGATGCACGCAGGGACGAGCGCAGGGATTTCGGGCGCAGGGACGAGTGCAGGGATGCACGCAGGGACGAGCGCAGGGATGCACGCAGGGACGAGCGCAGGGATTTCGGGCGCAGGGACGAGCGCAGGGATGCACGCAGGGACGAGCGCAGGGATTTCGGGCGCAGGGACGAGTGCAGGGATGCACGCAGGGACGAGCGCAGGGATGCACGCAGGGACGAGCGCAGGGATTTCGGGCGCAGGGACGAGCGCAGGGATGCACGCAGGGACGAGCGCAGGGATTTCGAGTGCAGGGACGGACGCAGGGACGAGTGCAGGGCTCGAGTGCAGGGACGAGTGCAGGGACGAGTGCAGGGATGAGCGCAGGGACCGACGCAGGGAGTGTAGGGACGTGCATGATGCTTACAGCAGTGTCTAACACGAGCATAAATAACCTTCTTTGTGTTTGCTACATCCAACTACATACATCACATCCATCTTCTGCGATCATTTAGGCTGGAGGCTGGCTGCTGCATGTCAGCTGGCTCCTGCATGTAAGCTTGCTGCCACCAAGCTGCTACGGCCTTGTGGCTGCTGATCCTGACCACTGCTCCATCGCCACACCACTGCCAAGAGGCTGCTGCACCCCTGCACAACAACAACATGCACACAAGGGGACATGGGCACAAGAGCACTCACCTTACTGATGAAGGACGCACCCACGACGCTCATCTGCAATCAGGCAGGCAACATGAATGTGTTGGAATGTGACGCCATATAGATGAAGCGCGACTGGTGCTGCGTGATTGCTGCCACGAAAACGGCGGCTGCACCGCACTGCAACATCGCACCTGGCATAGTGTACGAGTGCAGTCCGGATCCTGCAAGCCTGCGAGCGTGCAAGCCGGCAAACCTGCAAGCCACGAGGCGGCAAGACACATCGCACATCGCTCGATTGCCAGCCGAAGCCACCTACCACCACTAGCGTGCAACACGCCCTCCTTTGTGACGACCACCAGCCAAGCCTTGTCGGTGCACCTTCATTCCTTGTACTAAGGCCAATCTTGACGCAAGCCTTTGCCAAGACATCGCAGAACGTTCCCGACAAGGCCTAGCACAGTCTTGATAAGCGCTATCGTGGTTAGTGAACTTTCAAAGTTAGTGAATTGCGAAGCGTGCGAGTGGGGTGCAGCAGGAGGGGGGAGCAGGTCAGGGGCTTGTCGTAGCTGATCTGCATGCAGAATGCATGATCAACATTGCTTGGCCTGCACCATGTTCCTACCACCACCACCTTCCAATCCTGACCCAATCTCCAGCCCAGCCCAGCCCAGCCCAGCCCAGCCCAGCCCAGCCCAGCCCAGCCCAGCCCAGCCCAGCCCAGCCCAGCCCAGCCCAGCCCAGCCCAGCCCAGCCCAGCCCAGCCCAGCCCAGCCCAGCCCAGCCCAGCCCAGCCCAGCCCAGCCCAGCCCAGCCCAGCCCAGCCCAGCCCAGCCCAGCCCAGCCCAGCCCAGCCCAGCCCAGCCCAGCCCAGCCCAGCCCAGCCCAGCCCAGCCCAGCCCAGCCCAGCCCAGCCCAGCCCAGCCCAGCCCAGCCCAGCCCAGCCCAGCCCAGCCCAGCCCAGCCCAGCCCAGCCCAGCCCAGCCCAGCCCAGCCCAGCCCAGCCCAGCCCAGCCCAGCCCAGCCCAGCCCAGCCCAGCCCAGCCCAGCCCAGCCCAGCCCAGCCCAGCCCAGCCCAGCCCAGCCCAGCCCAGCCCAGCCCAGCCCAGCCCAGCCCAGCCCAGCCCAGCCCAGCCCAGCCCAGCCCAGCCCAGCCCAGCCCAGCCCAGCCCAGCCCAGCCCAGCCCAGCCCAGCCCAGCCCAGCCCAGCCCAGCCCAGCCCAGCCCAGCCCAGCCCAGCCCAGCCCAGCCCAGCCCAGCCCAGCCCAGCCCAGCCCAGCCCAGCCCAGCCCAGCCCAGCCCAGCCCAGCCCAGCCCAGCCCAGCCCAGCCCAGCCCAGCCCAGCCCAGCCCAGCCCAGCCCAGCCCAGCCCAGCCCAGCCCAGCCCAGCCCAGCCCAGCCCAGCCCAGCCCAGCCCAGCCCAGCCCAGCCCAGCCCAGCCCAGCCCAGCCCAGCCCAGCCCAGCCCAGCCCAGCCCAGCCCAGCCCAGCCCAGCCCAGCCCAGCCCAGCCCAGCCCAGCCCAGCCCAGCCCAGCCCAGCCCAGCCCAGCCCAGCCCAGCCCAGCCCAGCCCAGCCCAGCCCAGCCCAGCCCAGCCCAGCCCAGCCCAGCCCAGCCCAGCCCAGCCCAGCCCAGCCCAGCCCAGCCCAGCCCAGCCCAGCCCAGCCCAGCCCAGCCCAGCCCAGCCCAGCCCAGCCCAGCCCAGCCCAGCCCAGCCCAGCCCAGCCCAGCCCAGCCCAGCCCAGCCCAGCCCAGCCCAGCCCAGCCCAGCCCAGCCCAGCCCAGCCCAGCCCAGCCCAGCCCAGCCCAGCCCAGCCCAGCCCAGCCCAGCCCAGCCCAGCCCAGCCCAGCCCAGCCCAGCCCAGCCCAGCCCAGCCCAGCCCAGCCCAGCCCAGCCCAGCCCAGCCCAGCCCAGCCCAGCCCAGCCCAGCCCAGCCCAGCCCAGCCCAGCCCAGCCCAGCCCAGCCCAGCCCAGCCCAGCCCAGCCCAGCCCAGCCCAGCCCAGCCCAGCCCAGCCCAGCCCAGCCCAGCCCAGCCCAGCCCAGCCCAGCCCAGCCCAGCCCAGCCCAGCCCAGCCCAGCCCAGCCCAGCCCAGCCCAGCCCAGCCCAGCCCAGCCCAGCCCAGCCCAGCCCAGCCCAGCCCAGCCCAGCCCAGCCCAGCCCAGCCCAGCCCAGCCCAGCCCAGCCCAGCCCAGCCCAGCCCAGCCCAGCCCAGCCCAGCCCAGCCCAGCCCAGCCCAGCCCAGCCCAGCCCAGCCCAGCCCAGCCCAGCCCAGCCCAGCCCAGCCCAGCCCAGCCCAGCCCAGCCCAGCCCAGCCCAGCCCAGCCCAGCCCAGCCCAGCCCAGCCCAGCCCAGCCCAGCCCAGCCCAGCCCAGCCCAGCCCAGCCCAGCCCAGCCCAGCCCAGCCCAGCCCAGCCCAGCCCAGCCCAGCCCAGCCCAGCCCAGCCCAGCCCAGCCCAGCCCAGCCCAGCCCAGCCCAGCCCAGCCCAGCCCAGCCCAGCCCAGCCCAGCCCAGCCCAGCCCAGCCCAGCCCAGCCCAGCCCAGCCCAGCCCAGCCCAGCCCAGCCCAGCCCAGCCCAGCCCAGCCCAGCCCAGCCCAGCCCAGCCCAGCCCAGCCCAGCCCAGCCCAGCCCAGCCCAGCCCAGCCCAGCCCAGCCCAGCCCAGCCCAGCCCAGCCCAGCCCAGCCCAGCCCAGCCCAGCCCAGCCCAGCCCAGCCCAGCCCAGCCCAGCCCAGCCCAGCCCAGCCCAGCCCAGCCCAGCCCAGCCCAGCCCAGCCCAGCCCAGCCCAGCCCAGCCCAGCCCAGCCCAGCCCAGCCCAGCCCAGCCCAGCCCAGCCCAGCCCAGCCCAGCCCAGCCCAGCCCAGCCCAGCCCAGCCCAGCCCAGCCCAGCCCAGCCCAGCCCAGCCCAGCCCAGCCCAGCCCAGCCCAGCCCAGCCCAGCCCAGCCCAGCCCAGCCCAGCCCAGCCCAGCCCAGCCCAGCCCAGCCCAGCCCAGCCCAGCCCAGCCCAGCCCAGCCCAGCCCAGCCCAGCCCAGCCCAGCCCAGCCCAGCCCAGCCCAGCCCAGCCCAGCCCAGCCCAGCCCAGCCCAGCCCAGCCCAGCCCAGCCCAGCCCAGCCCAGCCCAGCCCAGCCCAGCCCAGCCCAGCCCAGCCCAGCCCAGCCCAGCCCAGCCCAGCCCAGCCCAGCCCAGCCCAGCCCAGCCCAGCCCAGCCCAGCCCAGCCCAGCCCAGCCCAGCCCAGCCCAGCCCAGCCCAGCCCAGCCCAGCCCAGCCCAGCCCAGCCCAGCCCAGCCCAGCCCAGCCCAGCCCAGCCCAGCCCAGCCCAGCCCAGCCCAGCCCAGCCCAGCCCAGCCCAGCCCAGCCCAGCCCAGCCCAGCCCAGCCCAGCCCAGCCCAGCCCAGCCCAGCCCAGCCCAGCCCAGCCCAGCCCAGCCCAGCCCAGCCCAGCCCAGCCCAGCCCAGCCCAGCCCAGCCCAGCCCAGCCCAGCCCAGCCCAGCCCAGCCCAGCCCAGCCCAGCCCAGCCCAGCCCAGCCCAGCCCAGCCCAGCCCAGCCCAGCCCAGCCCAGCCCAGCCCAGCCCAGCCCAGCCCAGCCCAGCCCAGCCCAGCCCAGCCCAGCCCAGCCCAGCCCAGCCCAGCCCAGCCCAGCCCAGCCCAGCCCAGCCCAGCCCAGCCCAGCCCAGCCCAGCCCAGCCCAGCCCAGCCCAGCCCAGCCCAGCCCAGCCCAGCCCAGCCCAGCCCAGCCCAGCCCAGCCCAGCCCAGCCCAGCCCAGCCCAGCCCAGCCCAGCCCAGCCCAGCCCAGCCCAGCCCAGCCCAGCCCAGCCCAGCCCAGCCCAGCCCAGCCCAGCCCAGCCCAGCCCAGCCCAGCCCAGCCCAGCCCAGCCCAGCCCAGCCCAGCCCAGCCCAGCCCAGCCCAGCCCAGCCCAGCCCAGCCCAGCCCAGCCCAGCCCAGCCCAGCCCAGCCCAGCCCAGCCCAGCCCAGCCCAGCCCAGCCCAGCCCAGCCCAGCCCAGCCCAGCCCAGCCCAGCCCAGCCCAGCCCAGCCCAGCCCAGCCCAGCCCAGCCCAGCCCAGCCCAGCCCAGCCCAGCCCAGCCCAGCCCAGCCCAGCCCAGCCCAGCCCAGCCCAGCCCAGCCCAGCCCAGCCCAGCCCAGCCCAGCCCAGCCCAGCCCAGCCCAGCCCAGCCCAGCCCAGCCCAGCCCAGCCCAGCCCAGCCCAGCCCAGCCCAGCCCAGCCCAGCCCAGCCCAGCCCAGCCCAGCCCAGCCCAGCCCAGCCCAGCCCAGCCCAGCCCAGCCCAGCCCAGCCCAGCCCAGCCCAGCCCAGCCCAGCCCAGCCCAGCCCAGCCCAGCCCAGCCCAGCCCAGCCCAGCCCAGCCCAGCCCAGCCCAGCCCAGCCCAGCCCAGCCCAGCCCAGCCCAGCCCAGCCCAGCCCAGCCCAGCCCAGCCCAGCCCAGCCCAGCCCAGCCCAGCCCAGCCCAGCCCAGCCCAGCCCAGCCCAGCCCAGCCCAGCCCAGCCCAGCCCAGCCCAGC
>JASKMD010000030.1:2170044-2345668 GCA_030144725.1 Haematococcus lacustris | reverse complement strand
GCCCAGCCCAGCCCAGCCCAGCCCAGCCCAGCCCAGCCCAGCCCAGCCCAGCCCAGCCCAGCCCAGCCCAGCCCAGCCCAGCCCAGCCCAGCCCAGCCCAGCCCAGCCCAGCCCAGCCCAGCCCAGCCCAGCCCAGCCCAGCCCAGCCCAGCCCAGCCCAGCCCAGCCCAGCCCAGCCCAGCCCAGCCCAGCCCAGCCCAGCCCAGCCCAGCCCAGCCCAGCCCAGCCCAGCCCAGCCCAGCCCAGCCCAGCCCAGCCCAGCCCAGCCCAGCCCAGCCCAGCCCAGCCCAGCCCAGCCCAGCCCAGCCCAGCCCAGCCCAGCCCAGCCCAGCCCAGCCCAGCCCAGCCCAGCCCAGCCCAGCCCAGCCCAGCCCAGCCCAGCCCAGCCCAGCCCAGCCCAGCCCAGCCCAGCCCAGCCCAGCCCAGCCCAGCCCAGCCCAGCCCAGCCCAGCCCAGCCCAGCCCAGCCCAGCCCAGCCCAGCCCAGCCCAGCCCAGCCCAGCCCAGCCCAGCCCAGCCCAGCCCAGCCCAGCCCAGCCCAGCCCAGCCCAGCCCAGCCCAGCCCAGCCCAGCCCAGCCCAGCCCAGCCCAGCCCAGCCCAGCCCAGCCCAGCCCAGCCCAGCCCAGCCCAGCCCAGCCCAGCCCAGCCCAGCCCAGCCCAGCCCAGCCCAGCCCAGCCCAGCCCAGCCCAGCCCAGCCCAGCCCAGCCCAGCCCAGCCCAGCCCAGCCCAGCCCAGCCCAGCCCAGCCCAGCCCAGCCCAGCCCAGCCCAGCCCAGCCCAGCCCAGCCCAGCCCAGCCCAGCCCAGCCCAGCCCAGCCCAGCCCAGCCCAGCCCAGCCCAGCCCAGCCCAGCCCAGCCCAGCCCAGCCCAGCCCAGCCCAGCCCAGCCCAGCCCAGCCCAGCCCAGCCCAGCCCAGCCCAGCCCAGCCCAGCCCAGCCCAGCCCAGCCCAGCCCAGCCCAGCCCAGCCCAGCCCAGCCCAGCCCAGCCCAGCCCAGCCCAGCCCAGCCCAGCCCAGCCCAGCCCAGCCCAGCCCAGCCCAGCCCAGCCCAGCCCAGCCCAGCCCAGCCCAGCCCAGCCCAGCCCAGCCCAGCCCAGCCCAGCCCAGCCCAGCCCAGCCCAGCCCAGCCCAGCCCAGCCCAGCCCAGCCCAGCCCAGCCCAGCCCAGCCCAGCCCAGCCCAGCCCAGCCCAGCCCAGCCCAGCCCAGCCCAGCCCAGCCCAGCCCAGCCCAGCCCAGCCCAGCCCAGCCCAGCCCAGCCCAGCCCAGCCCAGCCCAGCCCAGCCCAGCCCAGCCCAGCCCAGCCCAGCCCAGCCCAGCCCAGCCCAGCCCAGCCCAGCCCAGCCCAGCCCAGCCCAGCCCAGCCCAGCCCAGCCCAGCCCAGCCCAGCCCAGCCCAGCCCAGCCCAGCCCAGCCCAGCCCAGCCCAGCCCAGCCCAGCCCAGCCCAGCCCAGCCCAGCCCAGCCCAGCCCAGCCCAGCCCAGCCCAGCCCAGCCCAGCCCAGCCCAGCCCAGCCCAGCCCAGCCCAGCCCAGCCCAGCCCAGCCCAGCCCAGCCCAGCCCAGCCCAGCCCAGCCCAGCCCAGCCCAGCCCAGCCCAGCCCAGCCCAGCCCAGCCCAGCCCAGCCCAGCCCAGCCCAGCCCAGCCCAGCCCAGCCCAGCCCAGCCCAGCCCAGCCCAGCCCAGCCCAGCCCAGCCCAGCCCAGCCCAGCCCAGCCCAGCCCAGCCCAGCCCAGCCCAGCCCAGCCCAGCCCAGCCCAGCCCAGCCCAGCCCAGCCCAGCCCAGCCCAGCCCAGCCCAGCCCAGCCCAGCCCAGCCCAGCCCAGCCCAGCCCAGCCCAGCCCAGCCCAGCCCAGCCCAGCCCAGCCCAGCCCAGCCCAGCCCAGCCCAGCCCAGCCCAGCCCAGCCCAGCCCAGCCCAGCCCAGCCCAGCCCAGCCCAGCCCAGCCCAGCCCAGCCCAGCCCAGCCCAGCCCAGCCCAGCCCAGCCCAGCCCAGCCCAGCCCAGCCCAGCCCAGCCCAGCCCAGCCCAGCCCAGCCCAGCCCAGCCCAGCCCAGCCCAGCCCAGCCCAGCCCAGCCCAGCCCAGCCCAGCCCAGCCCAGCCCAGCCCAGCCCAGCCCAGCCCAGCCCAGCCCAGCCCAGCCCAGCCCAGCCCAGCCCAGCCCAGCCCAGCCCAGCCCAGCCCAGCCCAGCCCAGCCCAGCCCAGCCCAGCCCAGCCCAGCCCAGCCCAGCCCAGCCCAGCCCAGCCCAGCCCAGCCCAGCCCAGCCCAGCCCAGCCCAGCCCAGCCCAGCCCAGCCCAGCCCAGCCCAGCCCAGCCCAGCCCAGCCCAGCCCAGCCCAGCCCAGCCCAGCCCAGCCCAGCCCAGCCCAGCCCAGCCCAGCCCAGCCCAGCCCAGCCCAGCCCAGCCCAGCCCAGCCCAGCCCAGCCCAGCCCAGCCCAGCCCAGCCCAGCCCAGCCCAGCCCAGCCCAGCCCAGCCCAGCCCAGCCCAGCCCAGCCCAGCCCAGCCCAGCCCAGCCCAGCCCAGCCCAGCCCAGCCCAGCCCAGCCCAGCCCAGCCCAGCCCAGCCCAGCCCAGCCCAGCCCAGCCCAGCCCAGCCCAGCCCAGCCCAGCCCAGCCCAGCCCAGCCCAGCCCAGCCCAGCCCAGCCCAGCCCAGCCCAGCCCAGCCCAGCCCAGCCCAGCCCAGCCCAGCCCAGCCCAGCCCAGCCCAGCCCAGCCCAGCCCAGCCCAGCCCAGCCCAGCCCAGCCCAGCCCAGCCCAGCCCAGCCCAGCCCAGCCCAGCCCAGCCCAGCCCAGCCCAGCCCAGCCCAGCCCAGCCCAGCCCAGCCCAGCCCAGCCCAGCCCAGCCCAGCCCAGCCCAGCCCAGCCCAGCCCAGCCCAGCCCAGCCCAGCCCAGCCCAGCCCAGCCCAGCCCAGCCCAGCCCAGCCCAGCCCAGCCCAGCCCAGCCCAGCCCAGCCCAGCCCAGCCCAGCCCAGCCCAGCCCAGCCCAGCCCAGCCCAGCCCAGCCCAGCCCAGCCCAGCCCAGCCCAGCCCAGCCCAGCCCAGCCCAGCCCAGCCCAGCCCAGCCCAGCCCAGCCCAGCCCAGCCCAGCCCAGCCCAGCCCAGCCCAGCCCAGCCCAGCCCAGCCCAGCCCAGCCCAGCCCAGCCCAGCCCAGCCCAGCCCAGCCCAGCCCAGCCCAGCCCAGCCCAGCCCAGCCCAGCCCAGCCCAGCCCAGCCCAGCCCAGCCCAGCCCAGCCCAGCCCAGCCCAGCCCAGCCCAGCCCAGCCCAGCCCAGCCCAGCCCAGCCCAGCCCAGCCCAGCCCAGCCCAGCCCAGCCCAGCCCAGCCCAGCCCAGCCCAGCCCAGCCCAGCCCAGCCCAGCCCAGCCCAGCCCAGCCCAGCCCAGCCCAGCCCAGCCCAGCCCAGCCCAGCCCAGCCCAGCCCAGCCCAGCCCAGCCCAGCCCAGCCCAGCCCAGCCCAGCCCAGCCCAGCCCAGCCCAGCCCAGCCCAGCCCAGCCCAGCCCAGCCCAGCCCAGCCCAGCCCAGCCCAGCCCAGCCCAGCCCAGCCCAGCCCAGCCCAGCCCAGCCCAGCCCAGCCCAGCCCAGCCCAGCCCAGCCCAGCCCAGCCCAGCCCAGCCCAGCCCAGCCCAGCCCAGCCCAGCCCAGCCCAGCCCAGCCCAGCCCAGCCCAGCCCAGCCCAGCCCAGCCCAGCCCAGCCCAGCCCAGCCCAGCCCAGCCCAGCCCAGCCCAGCCCAGCCCAGCCCAGCCCAGCCCAGCCCAGCCCAGCCCAGCCCAGCCCAGCCCAGCCCAGCCCAGCCCAGCCCAGCCCAGCCCAGCCCAGCCCAGCCCAGCCCAGCCCAGCCCAGCCCAGCCCAGCCCAGCCCAGCCCAGCCCAGCCCAGCCCAGCCCAGCCCAGCCCAGCCCAGCCCAGCCCAGCCCAGCCCAGCCCAGCCCAGCCCAGCCCAGCCCAGCCCAGCCCAGCCCAGCCCAGCCCAGCCCAGCCCAGCCCAGCCCAGCCCAGCCCAGCCCAGCCCAGCCCAGCCCAGCCCAGCCCAGCCCAGCCCAGCCCAGCCCAGCCCAGCCCAGCCCAGCCCAGCCCAGCCCAGCCCAGCCCAGCCCAGCCCAGCCCAGCCCAGCCCAGCCCAGCCCAGCCCAGCCCAGCCCAGCCCAGCCCAGCCCAGCCCAGCCCAGCCCAGCCCAGCCCAGCCCAGCCCAGCCCAGCCCAGCCCAGCCCAGCCCAGCCCAGCCCAGCCCAGCCCAGCCCAGCCCAGCCCAGCCCAGCCCAGCCCAGCCCAGCCCAGCCCAGCCCAGCCCAGCCCAGCCCAGCCCAGCCCAGCCCAGCCCAGCCCAGCCCAGCCCAGCCCAGCCCAGCCCAGCCCAGCCCAGCCCAGCCCAGCCCAGCCCAGCCCAGCCCAGCCCAGCCCAGCCCAGCCCAGCCCAGCCCAGCCCAGCCCAGCCCAGCCCAGCCCAGCCCAGCCCAGCCCAGCCCAGCCCAGCCCAGCCCAGCCCAGCCCAGCCCAGCCCAGCCCAGCCCAGCCCAGCCCAGCCCAGCCCAGCCCAGCCCAGCCCAGCCCAGCCCAGCCCAGCCCAGCCCAGCCCAGCCCAGCCCAGCCCAGCCCAGCCCAGCCCAGCCCAGCCCAGCCCAGCCCAGCCCAGCCCAGCCCAGCCCAGCCCAGCCCAGCCCAGCCCAGCCCAGCCCAGCCCAGCCCAGCCCAGCCCAGCCCAGCCCAGCCCAGCCCAGCCCAGCCCAGCCCAGCCCAGCCCAGCCCAGCCCAGCCCAGCCCAGCCCAGCCCAGCCCAGCCCAGCCCAGCCCAGCCCAGCCCAGCCCAGCCCAGCCCAGCCCAGCCCAGCCCAGCCCAGCCCAGCCCAGCCCAGCCCAGCCCAGCCCAGCCCAGCCCAGCCCAGCCCAGCCCAGCCCAGCCCAGCCCAGCCCAGCCCAGCCCAGCCCAGCCCAGCCCAGCCCAGCCCAGCCCAGCCCAGCCCAGCCCAGCCCAGCCCAGCCAGGCAATGAGGTGGGCTCCTGCAATGATGGGTAAAGGGTGGGCGGGCATGGTGAGTCGTTGCATGCCGTGGCCTTGAACCTGCCTAGTGAACATGATGTAACTTCAAAGCTGTCAAACAGATAGAGGCCTAAGCTGTTTGTTGTGCGGTTTGTTTCAATAGATGCGCCAAGGGGTCAAGAACAAATAAAATATAGCCATTTTCTTGTGGGTGCAGCGGGTGCAACACAGTGGAGGACACAGTGGAGGAGGGGGTGTATTAGCCGGTGATACCTTAGTGTGCGCCGACCCAAATGGTGTATTTGGCGGTAGCAAGTATATTTATATGTTCCAAACACCCCGTCAAGGTGCCCTGCACGCCCGGCAGGCATCGCGTTGGGTGTCAGCCGGACAGTCCATTTGTGCACAACCAGCTTACTACGCTAGGTAGATGGGGTCACAGCGATGTGGCTCACCGTGCCAAGGAGACCCGTCTCGCCGATGTGATTTGTTCGCGGGCACATTTGGCAGTACGCGAGCAAAGACTCCAATGGCTAGCGCTGATGGTCAGATGACGCGCATTGGTTTGCAGCTACCAATGTGATAAACGCTATTGAAAACGGTGCAGTATTGAGGGAGTAATCGCATGCATATTGCCAACCCCATGTTGGGAGGGCCTGACATCCTGACCTGCAGCCAACATCAGCCGCATCAACACACTTGAGGTCACCTAAAGAGCATCAGTCAATGGTGTCACAAGCAATATGCCTCAAGCAAAATGCTCGAGCAATAAACACAAACAGGCGCCACGCAGCTTGTGTGATGTTGTTGCATAACACACACGCAAGCTGACTGAGAACTGACCTTTTACGTAGTTCCCAGGCTTCGCTGGGTTTCCTGTTGGGGATTCCTGGAGTTTCGCCATGCAAAACATGGCTAGGGTTTGCGTTGTTACAAGTTGATTGTGCGACCGTCGCCACTGGCTGTCACGCATGCTTCTGCGCTCCCGCGGCAGGGGGATGTTCCTCCTACCCAAATCCGTGAATTAGGGGTCGTGAAGAGCATGGCACGCGCCTGCATTGGGCCTATCTGTGCAGAGCCTTTCTGGCACGCAGCTGCTCATCTGCGAGCTCGGGCTTAACCGTCGCGACCCAGTCTCCATGGCGTCTCACGCGTCTGCGCCCTTCTATCGTGCGGCCCTCACTAAAGGAAATGCAGCCGCAGTCAAAGACCCCCGCGGCATGAGGCCGCTTCGCGCCAGCAGCAGCATCCGCCCCTGCGCCGGCCCAGCCCCAGCCCCCCCCTCGACGACCCATCCACCATCCAGCGTTACCGGCACCGATCGGTCCTCTCGCCCTAACTCTCCGACATCAGGTGGCCCGCAAGCCAGCAGCGCCGCAGCAGATCGATCTACTCCTTCGGGTCAGTCACGCTGGACGGGTGACGGCAGCCAAGGCAGTGCCAGACCCAGCCATGGGTTTGGAGGCCCTAGGCCCTCAAGGAACTACAAGAACAAGGGCAAGAACAAGGAACACAAAGGCAAGGGCAGGCGTAATTTCTACAACAAACATGGGGGCGTGCAGCAGCATGGCAAGGGCCCTGAAGGAAGGGAACTGTGTACCTCAGAGCTCGTCCACACAGACCCACACAGGGGTCAGCGGGCTGCCCAGGGGGGCGAGCTGCTGATGGGACCCGAGCCGACCTGGGGCCAGCTTGAAGGTGGCGGCCCGCAGGGTCAGCCAGCTGCACAGGGGGCAGGGCAGCTGCCCAAGGATGCAGGATCCCTGCGCAACCATGACCAGCGCCAACACCAGCGCTCTCAGCACCATGACTATCCTGCACAGCAGCCTGACCAGCAGTACCAGCAGCAGCCTCGGCATCAGGGTAGGAGAGGGTGGTGGAAGGAGCAGGGCGCAGGGTGTGAGCGGCAGCTGGTTCCTGCACACAGCCCGCCTGCTGCCCAGCAGCCACCCCCTAACCACTATCTCAACCGCTGGCATGCTGGGCAGGGCCACCAGGAGACCTGGGTCTCAGCAACTGGCCTTGAGGGCGGTGCAGCACCCGGCCCCCCCAACAGGTCAAGGTTCCAGAGGGGCAGCCAGCCACCTCACCAGGCACCTCACCAGGCACGGTTCAATGGCGGCGTGAGGCCCGAACCCACTCCTGAGCGCTGCCTTGACCCCGGCCTGCCCACCTGCCTGCCCCCTAACCTGCCTCTACCCCGCGGATGGAGCTTTGGGGTGGAGGTGGAGGTGGCAGCAGCCGGGTCACCTCAGGCTCGGGCTGGATGGTTGCGTCAGCTAGGAGCAGCCGTGGGGCCCCAGACCTGGCCAGGATGGAGGTGAGGGGTAGAGGTTAGGGTGGGATGTGCTGGGGGTGGGTGGTGCGTGGTAGGGGGTGGGTAGTGGGTGGTAGGGGGTGGGTGGTGGGTGGTAGGGGGTGGGTGGTGGGTGGTAGGGGGTGGGTAGTGGGTGGGACCAGGCTGACATGCTGTTGGAGGATCTGGGCTATGATTCGCTGGTCATGGGAGGCGTGGGTGGGCCAGGGAGAGGGGGGAAGGGGAAGGGGAATGGCTGAATTGGAGAGATCAGCGGATGGTTTTACCATGTGGTGCCCTGCCTGGCTGCGCAGGGTGAAGCAGGTGCCTCCTGAGCTGCACCGCCAGCCCCGTGACTGTGTCACTAGCGCTCCGCTGGAGGGCTCTCAAGGCCTGAGCACCCTCACAGCAGCCCTGGCTGTACTGCAGGCTGCTGGGCAGGAGGGGCAGCAGGGAGTGGAGGAGGGTGGGCAGCGACCTCAGGGAGTGGAGGAGGAGGGCGGCTGGTGGGGCGGTCAAGGACCTGGGCTGCATGTGCAGGTGGTCTGGGCACACGGGGAAGGGAAGTCAAGGCACCCTGGCCTGCCCGCCTGCTTGCCCGCCCACGCCTGCCCTGAATGTCAGCTGGCAGCATGCCTGGCGGTGTGGCTCTTCAGGGAGGATGGTAGCAGACGCCTTTTCTCTAGTTTGGTCCAACCAGGGCTGCTAGGATCTCATCAATGCATGCTGCAAAGCTTCAAGCCACAACCTGGGACCTCATCCCCTGCTGCTCTTCAACCTCCTCCTCCTCCTCCTCCTCCTCCTCCTCCTCCTCCTCCTCCTCCTCCTCCTCCTTCACACCTCGCCCATGTGCCCATGTGTCTCCTCCATTTCTTAGGTGTGGCCCAGCCCGCTGGACCTCGGCTGCCACTCACCCTGGCAGCTCAACTCCGTGGGCAGCAGTGGGTGGAGTGCGGTGCACCTAGCTGCCCTGACCAGCCTGTGGCGCTGCCTGCAGCCTGCGCTGGACCTGCTGGTGCCACAGGGGCGCAGGGGCTCGGCCTGCCCTCAGGCGCTGCCCTTGCCTCAGGTGCGGGGCTGGAGGGCTGATGATGCGCAGCTGGGGGCAGGGGCAGGGGGGGGAGAAGCAGGACAAGGAGCAGGGGCGAGGAGCAAAAGGGCAGGGGAGGGGAGGGACCATGGGAGGGGTGGAGGGGCCATGGGAGGGGTCGACAACCAGCTGCCAGGGCCTGGCTTTACATGTGGGGGTACCCTCAGCCTGCCAAGCTGTATGAGATGAGTGCACACCACATCCCACTGACATGGCCTGTCTGACTGCAGCTTGACCCGGGTGGCGCTCCTGGCAGAGTGAGCGGCCTCGTGTCGTCATGTAATCCGGCAGGCAGGTCAGTGCTCCCCTCAACTGTCCCCATACCTTGGCTGCCCTCGCCTGGCTGCTGTGTGCATTGGAAGGCACATTGCTCCCATCCTCTCACACTTTGCTCCCCTCCCCTCACTCTTTGCTCAAATCACACCATGGCCAATGGTTGGGGAATGCCTAACATGAGCGTGTGTTCCTGACATGATTGTGATGTCATGAGCGAGGGACACTCTCACAACAGCGCCCTGTCACAACAGTGATGAACACCTGTGGTTATGAAGATCATGGGGAGGGCTGCCACAACAGCCAGGCAGGCAGGCAGGCAGGAAGGCAGGCAGGCAGAGCCGCTGGAAAACTTAACAAGGCCGTGCCGCCCTTGGCTAACTTGCGCTCCTACCGCTGCCATGCAGGAACTACAAGCTTGACCTGCATGCGCTGTACATCAGCAAGGCTGTGCAGTTCAAGCAGGCTGCTGCCTCAACCAACATTGACGAGGTGAGGAAGGGGGCAGCAAGGCAAACCACATGCGCTGTCAGGATCAAGTCCTGCTGCACCCAAACCAGCAGTTGAGGAGGGTGGTGGTCCTGCCTGACAGGGTGTCGCTGGGGGAAGAGGCCCCTGGCTGCACTCAGGGTGTGATGCCAGATGGGGAGAGTGAGAGCACCAGGCCCTGATGTCATGACTGCATCACACTCACCACACCCACCACGCCTGGCCTTGCGCAGCCTGACCCCATCCCTTTCACCCCTCCCACCCCTCCCACCCCTCCCAGCACCTGCCCTGCCTGCCCTTTCCCCCAGGTGTGTGGCTGGGTTCACTTGTGCTGCCGCCTGGTGGACAAGGCGCAGCAGGCCGCCCACCTGGCCCCCCTGCAGCCCGCATCCCCCTCACCCAACCAGCTGCTGGCACAGAGCTATGCCCTGGCGGCGGGCCACTGGCTGTGGACAGCACTAGCGGCTCACCAGCTGGCCACAGCGTCGACATGCAGGCAGCTGGGCGCGGGTTGGGCAGGTGGCAAACTGCCGAGGTGGCACAAGCTGTGCAGGAGGCGTCCTGGCAGGTCCCAGGTGGCAGCAGGGGCATTGGGAAGCAGGCGGCTGGGGGGTGGGGTCAGAGGCAGGCGGGTGGGGTGGGTGGTGCGAAGGGCAGTAGGCAGGTGGAGTGGTTCCAAGCTGCAACGCAATGCAGGCCACCCGGAGCAGCAGGGGCCGGAGGGGAGGGTTGGGGGAGCTGGAAGGCATTTGGTACGGCATGAGGTTCGAGGGGCCATGCCTACGGTCCCACCTGCATCCACATCGGAGGTCACACCCCAGGTCACACCTGAGGTCACACCTGAAGTCACATTGAAGCTCACACCCGGCACTGGCAAGCCAGCAGGTGTGCGTGCAGGGGTCGCAGCAAAGGCCATGCCTAAGGCCCTGGCCCGCCTGGGTGTGTCTGCGTACGGCCTGTATGCCAGCGCCTGGCAGCTGCTGCGGCTGTGCAGCCTCATCGGCACGGACACTGAGGGGCTGCAGCTGGTGGAACCAGAAGGGGGGTGGGAGCCGGGCCTGCTAACCTCCTCAGCGGCCCCGGCGCCTGCCCCTGCCCCCGCTCCTAACCCTGGAGCCGCTCCTGGCCCAGCTGCTGGCCCTGCCGCTGCCCCCAACCCTGGAGCCAGTGCTAGCCCAGCTGCTGCCCCTGCCGCTGCCCCCGCTCCTGCTCCTGCCCTTGCTCCTGCGCCGGCAGCTGCCAGCGTGCCTGTCCTTAGCCCTACCCCTGCCTCGAC
Organism: Haematococcus lacustris; assembly: GCA_030144725.1. Classification (NCBI taxonomy): domain Eukaryota; kingdom Viridiplantae; phylum Chlorophyta; class Chlorophyceae; order Chlamydomonadales; family Haematococcaceae; genus Haematococcus; species Haematococcus lacustris. Next base: position 2,335,268 of record JASKMD010000030.1, on the reverse strand, counting down.
ACATGACCCCACCCCAAGTCTGAGGGCTTCAGCACACCCGGCCTCAGGAGCTCAAACCACATCTGCAGCAGCCTCCAGGCCTAGGGAGGCTGCTGGTGAGGCGTTTGGGGGGTCAGGCAGCAGCCTTTATCTGGTGCACCAGCGCCTGCTGCAGGCTTGGGTGTGTGTGCAGCTGGAAGAGGCGGTGGGGGCGGTGACTACGGCAGCAGCTGAGGAGCCTGCCTTAGGTAGCTCAGCTGCTCAGGCTGCTGTCAGCTGTTTGATGCAGTTGGAGCGGGCTGTGCAGGGGGTGGGGCGCCGGGTGAAAGGGCAGGCATGGCAGGGGGCTTACCTCCGGAAGTGTAAGGCGCTGCAGGCGCAGAAGCAAGGGCAGCAGGGAGGGCAGCAGGGAGGGCAGCAGGGAGGGCAGCAGGGAGGGCAGCAGGGAGGGCAGCAGGGAGGGCAGCAGGGAGGGCAGCAGGGAGGGCAGCAAGGGGGGCAGCAAAGTGGGCAGCAAAGGGGGCAGCAGGGGCAGCAGTTGGGGCAGCAGGGTCATCAGAGGCAGCAGGGAGGGGTGCAGCCAATGACGATCGCGGCAGACAGCAGCAGCTTGACAACGGCACCAGAGTCAGCACTATTGTTCAGTCAGGGCGGCCAGAGGATGCCCCCTGTGCCCGCAGTCACTCGCCCTCAGGGGCCTGCGACACAGTATGCAGCGCATGCCCATACTGTGCCTGAAGCTGTGTCCACAGGGCCAGCCCCAGGCCAGCCTCAGCCCCAACCTCTGGCTCTAGCTCAGGGCCTGGCCTCAGTGAGGGGCCGCCAGCTACGGCCCGTAGCTTTGACGACACAGCCAGAGCACCCAGGCACAAGCTCCCAACTCAACCCCTCCCCTGCATCCACCCAGCCACTGCCTCTGATGCCTCGGCAAGCACACAGCCCAAGTCCTGCCCCTGAGCCCAAGGAGGGCCGAGGCTGGGCGCCAAGGGCAGGCAGTGACCCAGTACAGCAGACACAGCCAGCGGACACAGCCCAGACGCCCACACCTGCTACCCAGGCCTCAGCTGCCCTGCCCTGCCCTGCCACTGCCCACCAGCCCAATGCCATCCAAGGGCCCAGCGCTTCTTCAACCCCTCAGGCTGGGAGTCAGGCGGGCCTGCTCCAGCTGTGGCCTCCCGCTGTCCCCTCCTCTGCCACTCTTGCCTCTTCAGTGCATGTGGGTCTACAGCTCATGCTGGGGGTGTGCTGGTCTGCAGCAGTGCAGCTGCAGCTGCAGTTCCAGCACTTTCAACAGCAGCAGCAGCAGCGGAGGAGGCGGCAGTTGCGCGGGCAGCTGCAAAAGCAGCATCAGCAATGGGTTGGGGGGACAGGTGAGTCCTCAGGACAGCCAGTGGCGACTGGTGCGACCGGCGCACCCGGCATGGCAGGCTCGTTTGCCTTGCAAAGGTGGCCGTCACTGCGGAAGCCGGTGCTTTGGCGGACCATGACTCGATGTCGTGTGCAAGGCAGGGGGCGCCCTGCGGTCCGCGTCAGTAAGCCGCCGTCCAACCCTACCTTCTCGCGCAACGGGTATACATCGCGGCTTTTGCTGGCGCTGGAGTCCAGCCACAAGATATTGCGCATCCCACACCAGCCAGGGCAGCTGCGCGGCTGTGTGTCTCCAGATGCTCCACCAGCCCTGCGCAAATCGTTGCTGGAGAGCAGTTTTTCTCCACCCAAAGTGATCAGCCGCGACAGAAAGCGCGGCCCTAGCCGGGGGGGAAGGTCCAGCCGAGCGCATCAACCGCCCTCGAGTGTCAACTCCCGAGTCGAGGTATGCAGCGCGAACCGCCCGTCAGAGTTGATGCGCGCGTTTCCTGAGGCGCCAGTGAACCTTGGAGGGTGGGAAGGGCTGGACGTGCCACCCGACTTGTTGCACGGTGCACGGGGCGGAGTTGCACCAGTGAGCGCAAAGCTCGGTCGAGCCGACCTTGCTGCTTGGACGCCACAGTGCCCAGTGTGGCAAGCGGTTGTCGGCGCCGATGGGTCCAGGGAAGTCGCCCTGCGGCAAACTGAGGATGCTCTAAATGCCTACGCTTTGCCAACGGCGATCACCACCCAGCTGCTGCCGCTGGCTCTGTGTTTCAAGGACGAACCGGAAATGGTCGCTTGGGTGGCGCGACAAGCGCGGCGCCACCTGTGAATGTATTCCTCAGACCAGGTGGCATAACACATGGCGGCATAACACATGGCACCCTGATCAGCAGAGAAAGGTGCTTAGGAAGTATGCCCTTGTTTTCCTTGTCGTGGACAGGCTTGCAGTTGTTTGAGTCCAAAACCCATACCTTGTCGAGATTATACATGACTAGAGAGCCAAACTTACCTGGGAGGCTGGTGGGCATGCGCCTGGCCACAAGGGGAGTTATTGTTGTTGTTGGTTTGGTGCACTGCTAAAATATATTTGAATCGCAACCGCTGCATCGATTGTTTCCTGCTCCGAAGTGCGTGAAAACTCAACAACGTCGGATCTACGTCTTGCCGCTGACACAGGTCGGCGAAGACGACAAACAAACAAACAAAACCGCAAATGCAAACAAACAAAACCGATAATTCCTAGTATTTGTGATGGCTTGACGATGTTGTTTTCTATGGTGCTGACGGAGGCAGGGGTCACCTCCTTGAAGAAGTTCAGGAACGGTGCCCTACCTGACCCAGCGGTGCCGGGCAACTTCATTGCAGGGCCCAAAGACAGCCACGTGAGTGCTCCTTGCAGTCAGGTGCTAGCCAGTCCTCTGGTGCTCCGTCAGCTGCCATGTGTGCTGTCACATGCCTTGTGAGCCTGCAGTCAGCTGCCTTGTGCCTGCCTTGTGAGCCCACACAAGCTAATGAAGTGCCTTGGTATGTGCATATGGTGGCTGCAGGTGGCCAACCGATGGGATGCATTGCTGCCTGACCCTCGCCGCCAGAAGCTCGCTAGCCCCAAGCACAACTTCGCGCAAATCGTGCACACCGATGGAGTCGCCATCAGCGTGATGTTCCTGCGGCCCAAGCCTGCAGCTCCACCCGCAGAGCTGCCGCGGATGGGCAGGGGCTTGGACGCAGTCAACCTACTGGCCCATCTTCACGCGGAGTGGCTTGGCGTTGACCCTGGCAAAACCAACATGGCCACTGTAGCGCACGAGGAGCGCAGCGCTGCCGGCACAGTGGTATCCGTGCGGCACTGGAAGCTTACAGCCGGTCAGTACTACCGGGACAGCGGCATTACGCGGCAGGCCCGGGCGACCAAGACGTGGCTGACCAAGGTGAAGCCGCAGCTCACAGCCCTGTCGCGGGTCAGCAGCAAGCCCAGCTCGCTGGCCTCGTACCGGCGGTTCGCCGACACCGTCCTGGAGACGTACGACGCCATGTGGGCCGAGGTCTCAAAGAAGCGCTGGGCCAACGCCAAGTTCAGGCTGTACTGTGGCAAGATGCGCGTGGTGGCTTCGTTCTGGGCCAAGGTAAGGCCCAGTAGCAGCTAGCCACGAGCTAGGCAGCAGCCAACCACAGTCAGCTCACCTGGCCAGCTGCTGTTGCTCCTGTTGCTGCCTCTGTTGCTGCTGATATACCCGACCTTGCACATGTGTGCCATTGTGTGCTGTACCATGTGTGGATGCAGGTCAAGAAGAAGGCACAGAAGCTGTGGCCGGACCGCATCCTGGCCCTGGCCTATGGGGCAGCTAGCTTCAGCGGCAGCGGCAGCATTGGCTGCAGGGGTGTCCCAGTCAGCCAGATGAGGAAAGAGGCAGTGCAGCAATTCGGGGCAGGGCGTGTGGTGCTGGTGGATGAGTTCCGCACAAGCCGGGTCAGCTCAGCCTACAGCCACCCCATTGAGGCCTTGCCTGGGCAGCCGCCTGAGTCCTTCAGGTGAGAGGGTCAGTGGGGGAGGGCCAGGGTAGTGCTGGGAGGTGGTGGAGTGAAGGCGGCTTGGTAGGGTCAAGATTGGGAATGTCAGGAAAAATCTTACAAATGTGCATTGCCCCATGTGTCCATGCAGGTGGCTGCGGCCAGTGTACAACGAGGCGAAGCGTTCCCAAGTCAGGGGCTTGATGAGCTCAACAAGCTACAACATCAGGTAAGCAATGACCAGACAATGCACATGTACATGGCTGCAACATATCCCACATGAGGTGACACATGACATGGCACATGACTTGACTCAATGCATTTCCCACACCATGTGCAGGTTCTACGACCGGGACGTGTCAGCCGCGCTGAACATCCGCCGCTGTGCAGTCGGCCCAGGCCCACGCCCCACCGAGCTGTGCTACTGGGATGGCCGCCCAGCCATGCCAAAGCCAGGCCGGCCAGGCCAGGAGTGGGTGTACTTGCGTGACAAGGCCCTGCTGCGTAAGTGGCGGCGCAAGTGGCGGCGATAGCCAGCTACAGCAAGGCAATCCAAGAAAACAAGATACCAAACCCCTCACGAAGGGGATGTGTGTGAGTAAGAGCTATAGAGTAGGGTAGAGCTCTTGCTAGTAGTAGCCTGGAGGCACACACACCAGAAGGCTGAGCTGAAGTGGGCATTAGGCACACTGTCAGTAGCCTTTACAACAGCGATCTCGCAGCCTGTGTTTGATTACAACTCATGCTTTATTTTGGTGTTGCATGAGGGCTGTAGGGATTAAAACTTGTTTCCTGCTCCATTGCGACGCAGCGCATAGCTCGTAAGCGTTAACACAAGTGTATGGCAAAGTCTTCTATGGCATCGTCTGTGACCGACTTGCGGCCATCTACAAAAGGACACAACCTCACTGTAAAGGTGCGCGCGAAGTGGTTGCAGGGTCCTTGCCATGGGGGGCTGATAAGTTGATCTAGCTGTCTTTCTTGCAGGTCCTCGAGGCAGTGCAAGTTGCTCAACATCGATCGCGGGTGCCGGTTGCTGAATGCTTAGTAGGGGATGAGACCGGCACCATCATCCTAGCTGTCCGGAACAGTGAACAGGGTACGGACCGCTTTGCTTCCCCACCTCATCAGGCTGGCCTAACCTCAGTCTGGCTTGCCTCGCAGTCGACAAGGCAAAACCAGGATCCTACTTGACGCTAACAAACGCAAAAGTTGAAATGTACCGCGGCACCATGAGGCTGGCCGTGGACAAGTGGGGCTCACTAGAGACAGCTGAGGGGGCAAGTTTTCAACCGAAGGTATCCCCTGTGCATAGGCAGTGTATGTTTTTTAGCACTCCATGATAATCCTGGTTGTTGCGCCCGCAGGTTGACAACAATATGTCTTTGATCGAGTTTGAGCTAGTACCCTTTGATACCATTTGATGCAAAGCAAGTGCAGCAGGGCTCAGGAGGGGCATGGGGCTGTGCATGGTACAACGCATTCAACAGCCTCATGCTCGTCTGACATGGGCACACCTGCCAAGGGTGCTTTGCTTGGGCATGCTGCAGACAGGAGTATTGTCTCAATCTTCAGCATCCAATCAGCACTGCAGCAGCTACGCAGCTCATTGCTGCAGGGACCCTCTTGGGGCTGCATTTAGGCGAAGCTGTAGCTCATCAGGTGGCAGCAGATGCAAGCAACTTGAATTAGCACACATAGGGCAGTCATTCTAAGGTGATTGCGCCATGGGGTGAGGGCTGTGCAGTGTGTGAAGCATGTCTGTAGGTTAGCACATGATTCAACATGTAGCCCACATGGTTGACAATGCAATGTCACACCCAACATACAGGAGGTGAAGGATAGTGTGCAGCATGGCTGGCACTTGATATTGTTTTCAGTGGATAGCACTGCTTGGCTGTGCATAGAAATCGACTTGGTTTGTAGCTATCAAGGGTGCCCCAAGGATTTTGGAGGATAACAGTGAAGGGAGGTCACCCACAGGCCTGCCCCTTGGCAGGAGAAGGAGTGTTGGTCCTGCATGGGAAGAGGAGGTCATTGTGTGGCAAGCAATGCCGATAACTGCATCACATTCTGACTTGGCAGCGCCTTGGCACTGGCTGGGGGCCTCATAATTGTGTATTGCGCTCAAGATGACGTGGTCTTGATGAGTCAGTACATAGTAATGGCCGTGTACTCTGTGTGCTAGTAATTGGCCGTCCCAAGCTTACTGTGCGTTATCAGGCAACCTGGCCAGATGGCCATAATTTCACAGCTGTAGGGGCCAGTGGCTCCATGTTTTGCTGCAGTGGCCACATTGGGTGCAGCTCAATGGCAGCTGCAATGGAAGCAGCAAGGGTGAACTACTATGGTTTGAGCTGCCCGACGGGCCTGGTCCACAGCTTAACCACCAATAGGGTTTAGCAACCAATAGTGCGTTTGTTATGAGGAGCTTGTGGTGTAGAAGGGATTGTCTAAATGGGGTTTGTATTTATCGACACCTCGACATGTCTCTGGAGCCAGGTCCATCGCATGCCAGCTCTTTCGTCTTACAATAAAGCACTGCTCTTTCTGTTCCCACCTGTCCATAGGTTGGACTGGGGGCTGAGATGTGAATGAGTGCTTTAGACAAAATACTCTTCATACTCTTCCTTACTCCACGACACAGCTGTTGGAGAAGAAAGCATCGCATTTTGTTGAGCAGGCCTGTTGCAAATGACTTTGGCGCGACATGACTTTGCCTTGCAGTAATGACTAGCCTACTCCGACGGCCTGGACCCTGCCCCCTAACGCCCCTCGCATCCCCTCGCAACTCCTTGCTCCCTCAAACTCAGGAGTCCCCAACATGGGGTTGGTAATCTTCATGCAAATACTCACTCTATACTGCACCGTTTTCGATAGCGTTTGTCACATTGGCACCGGCGAATTACTACGCGTCTACTGGCAAGCGGCGCGTTAATCCTTGCAAGTGAGGCCATGCCGGCGCAAGCGATCGCGGACACACCTCAGCTGCTCACAACCGATTGTTCTAGTGGTATGTAGCGGCATCAGTGATAGAACTGCGCTTGCTATCGAGCCAGAAGTACAATCAATGTTTAGCCCGCCAGGCTCACTCCGCAAGCCTTTCATTGGTGCAGGCGGTGTCGGAGGACCGTCGTTGGGCAAGTTGACACTCGACATTGCTGCGAGGTGCGAATGGAAAGAGGTCTCTCTAGCCAGCCACACAGAAAAAGGGACCCCCTTGCACAAGTCGGCATGTTGTGAGCTGACCACTGTGACTTTCCAGACTTTCGAGTGTCAACATTGTTCCTAACTCAACGACACTGCTGTTGGAGAAGAAAGCACGTCATTTCATTGAGTAGGCTTGCGGGAACATACTTTGGCGTGACCTAACTTTGCCTTGCAGTGCTGCCTAGCCCAACCGGACCACCCTTTGGCAGCCCCACCCCCTCCCAGCCCCAGCCCCACCCCCTCCCACCCCCTCACACCCCCTCCCACCTCCCCCCTCCCACCCCCTCCCACCCCCTCCCAGCCCCAGCCCCACCCCCTCCCACCCCTGGGCAGCCCACCCCTCTTGCCCCACCCCCTCCCAGCCCCACCCCCTCCCAGCCCCTCCCACCCCCTCCCAGCCCCAGCCCCGCCCTCCCACCCCCTGTCAGCCCCAGCCCCACCCCCATCCCCGCCATCCCACCCCTTCCCACCCCCAGCCCCGCCCTCCCACCCCCTCCCACCCCCTCCCAGCCCCAGCCCCGCCCTCCCACCCCCTCCCACCCCCAGCCCCACCCCTCCCACCCCTCCCACCCCTCCCACCCCTTCCCAGGCCCTCCCAGCCCCAGCCTAGAAGCACAGCTGCGCAAGTGCCTCCCATATGGTTCGCAGTCGGCAGCGTGCTAAATACGTAGCCCAAACAAAATCACATAGGGCTGCTTATCTACACAGTCCCAATGGCCTGAAAGCCACAGCAAGGAAGGCTAAGGCTGCCCTGGGCTGCCCCCCCCCCCCTGCCCCCCCCCCCTTGTTGCATTGGCACCTGCAAATTACTCCGCATCTACTGGCAAGCGGCGCGTTAATCCTTGCATCAGAGTCCATGCCGGCGCAAGCGAGCGCGGACACACCTCAGCTGCTCACTATCGATTGGTCTAGTGGTGAGTAGAGGCACCAATGAGCGAACTGCGCTTGGCATCGAGCCGGAAGTACAATCACATTACAGCCCGCCAGGCTCGCTCCGCGAGCCTTTTGTTGGTGCAGGCGGTGTTGGAGGGCCATCGCTGGGCATGTGATGTAGCGACATTGCTGCAAATGCGGGAAATGTGCGTCTCTCTCTCGCTAGTCACACAGGAAAAGGGACCCTCATTAACAAAATGGCATGTTGTGAGCTGACCACTGTGACTTTCCAGTTTTTCGCTACATAACTCTGTTCCTTACTCAACGCCACAACTGCTGGAGAAGAAAGCATGGCAATTAGTTGATCAGGCCTGCTTGAAATGACATTGGCGTGACCCGACTTTGCCTTGCAGGAATGATTAGCCCATCCGACCCTGCCCATTGCAGCCCCCACCCCTCCCCAGCCCAGCATCGCCTTCCTACCTCCGCTCACCCCCTCCCAACCCCAGCCCGGCCCTCCAACCCCCCCTCCCACCCCCTCCCACCCCCTCCCAGCCCCCTCACTGCCCTCCCACCCCTGCCACCCCCTCCCAACCTCAGCCCCGCACTCCACCCCCCCTCCCACCCCCTCCCAGCCCCCTCACTGCCCTCCCACCCCTGCTACCCCCTCCCAATCCCAGCCCCCCCCTCCACCCACCTCCCCCTCCCTCCTTGTCCCGCCCTTAGCAACTCCAGCCCACCCCAATGAAGCCCAATGAAGCCCAACGAAGCCCAATGAAGCCCAATGAAGCCCAATGAAGCCCAAGCTGAAGGGTCTTGTCATGGCCCATATCTGCAACACAGTAGCCGCCCTGCATGGCGATGAGCTGGAGGCAGCAACAGGTGCCGGTGCTGGTGCCGCCCCTGACCTGCCCCCCCCTCGTGCTACACCCCCCTGGCAGCAGCAGGCAGCTGGTGCTGGTGCTGCCCCTTGCTTTTGTTGGTGCAGGCGGTGTTGGAGGGCCATCGCTGGCAGCAGCAGGCAGCTGGTGCTGGTGCTGCCCCTGGGCTGCCCCCCCCTCCTGCTGCACCCCCCTGGCAGCAGCAGGCAGCTGGTGCTGGTGCTGCCCCTGACCTGCCCCCCCCTCCTGCTGCACCCCCCTGGCAGCAGCAGGCAGCTGGTGCTGGTGCTGCCCCTGGGCTGCCCACCCCTCGTGCTTCACCCCCCTGGCAGCAGCAGGCGGCTGCTGCTGGTGCTGCCCCTGGGCTGCCCACCCCTCGTGCTGCACCCCCCTGGCAGCAGCAGGCGGCTGCTGCTGGTGCTGCCCCTGGGCTGCCCACCCCTCGTGCTGCACCCCCCTGGCAGCAGCAGGCAGCTGGTGCTGGTGCCGCCCCTGACCTGCCCCCCCCTCCTGCTGCACCCCCCTGGCAGCAGCAGGCAGCTGGTGCTGGTGCTGCCCCTGGGCTGCCCACCCCTCCAGCTTAGCAGCAGGGGTCAGGGGTCAGGGCGGAGCTGGACACCAGCTCGACACGCAAGCGGAGGGCGGGCGGGAGGGACCGGACCCAACAAGTCGAGCAAGGTGACGTAGCAATGGCCTACACACCTTGTGTGGCCTCACAGAGTGGCCAGGTAGTAGGTACTACTCACGAAGCGGTCAAGCAATGCAGTAGCGTTGTATACTTCCGAGCATGGGTGGAGGGGCGTCGTTACATCGGTTTGGCGTGCCATGTGCATTGTTTTGACTGCGGCGACTGTCCCTGACTGTTTGCAGAGGCTACTGGGCCACGTCGGTCGCGGCGGTCGGTCGCGGCGAGGCCCGCATGAGCAAAACTGGCATGCATTTGAATGTCAAGATTTGAGCCGCCTTAGCACTCAGCACACTGCACAATATTTAATGTTACAAGCTGCACCGCATAGCTGACAGAGTCCTCTATCCAGGGATGTGCGAATCATAAATAGAAACCACGTGGCTGAGACGCGGCCTCGTTTTGATTACCAGGGGTCGGTTTCCGATCATTTCCAGCCAGTTTTTGAAAGTTGGGGTCGCCTGACTCAAACCCTCCCTGGCCTTCCATAGTCTTCCTACCTCCTCACACATGTGTACCCCCTTACAGCCCCAGCCCCGCCCTCCCATCCTCCCTCCCACCCCCTCCCAGCCCCAGCCCTGCACTCCCACCCTCACCCACCTCCTCCAACCCCAGCCCCACCCTCCCACCCCTTCCACATCCTAGCAAGACCCTGCATGGCGATAAGCTGGGGGCAGCAACAGGTGCCGGTGCTGGTGCCGCCCCTGACCTGCTACCCCCTCCTGCTGCACCCCCCTGGCAGCAGCAGGCAGCTGGTGCTGGTGCCGCCCCTGACCTCCACCCCCCTCCTGCTGCACCCCCCTGGCAGCAGCAGGCAGCTGGTGCTGGTGCTGCCCCTGGGCTGCCCACCCCTCCTGCTGCCCCCCCCTGGCAGCGGGTGGCAACTGGTGTTTGTGCATCCCCTGACCCCTTTAGCTGAGCAGCAGGGGATCAGGGCGGAGCTGGACACAAGCTCGACACGCAAGCGGCGGGCGGGCGGGAGGGATCGGACCCAACATGTCGAGCAAGGTAACGTAGCAGTGGCCTACACACCTTGTGTGGCCTTACCGAGTGGCCAGGTAGTAGGTACTACTCACGAAGCGGTCAAGCAATGCAGCAGCCTTGTATACTTCCGAGCATGGGTGGAGGGGCGTCGTTACATCGGTTTGGCGTGCCATGTGAACCGTTTTGACTGCGGCGACTGTTCCTCACTGTGTGCAGGTGTTCCTGGGCCACGTCGGTCGCGGCGGTCTCTCGCGGCGAGGCCCGCATGAGCAAAACTGGCACGAATTTGAATGTTAGGATTTGAGCCGCCATAGCAATCAGCACACTGCACAGTATTTAATGATACATGTTTCACCGCAAAGCTGACGGAGTCCTCTATCCATTGATGTGCGTAACATAAATAGAAACCACGCAGCTGAGACGCGGCGTCGTTTTGATTACCAGGGGTCGGTTTCCTATCATTTCCTGTCATTTTCTGTTTGTTGGGGTCGCCTGAGGGGGGCCCTGGGCAGGGGGAGGGGGTGGGGCCTGGGCGGGGGGGGCCTGGGCTGGGGGAGGGGCAGGGGGGTCCTGGGCAGGGGGAGGGGGGAGGTCCTGGGCAGGGGCAGGGGGCGGAGGGGGGGGGCGGCACCTGATGGCACCACGTGAGTCCACCTGCGTCGGTATTGCGTCGTCAGTTAGCTTCGGGGCCTTTCCTCAAGCTTGGCGGCTTACCAGCGCTTGCGGTTCCTTCTCGGGGACATCACAGGGATTGAGCAAAACCATCGGAGCGGAGTGGCCGTGCTGGGAGGTGCATCGGAGGCCGGCAACCGGAGTGGGCCGGAAGTGAGGTCCGTTAGATATAAATTACATGGTTACGCTTGGCTGAACAGCGCCCTCACACCTTCAGCCGTGCAGCCCTAGCTGCTGCCCAGCGGCTGACGCCAACATAACTGACAGCACATGACACTAAACAATGTTACAGCTCTCCGCTGACAAGGATGCAGCCACAGTCTGTCTGCAGCACCTCTGGCAACCTGATGAGTAAGCATGCCCATGGCTCAATGCCTGGCATGCGCGCCCCCAGCCAGACCAATGTGTGACTTCAGCAGCATGTGGCTGAACACAGGTGTCATCTGCATGGGGGATGCACCACTGGCCATTGTGCTGGATATGTACTCTACAATGACTGGGGAGGACCCTGTCGGCGTCATGCCACTGACATGGCCGGGGCTGAATGACAATCCCATGGAATCAAACGACCCAGGTGGCTGAACAGGATGCTTGCTGCCTGCATGCAGACAAGGCGGCTGCATGCAGCCAAAAGCTGGTTGGCTGTGTGCCTTGTGCATGCGGTCAAGGTGAGGGCGCGCTAGCACAGTGTCTGAGGGAAGGGAATTGCCTGGCAAGGACTCATCCTCAGAGTCTGTTGAGGTGGTGTCGGAGTTGTCACTGTCACAGTCTAGCTCAAGGTCATCTTCCACCTGCAGCAGGCAGTGCCGCGCTCCCAGCTGATAAGGCGCAAGCTCCCACCTGCCTCTCGGCTTCATCCGAACCTGCCCTGCTGACTGCCTTGGTGTCCTGCTCCCGACCGGCAGCGTAACTGGCTTGCACCCTGCCTCACATCTTTGCTCGCTGTGCAGCTCACACTCGCTGACAGCACAATCTCATCACGAGGTCGGTCAGCCTATCTGCAGCTGATATGCAGCTTGCCCCACCGCTGTTGCCATGGCCTGCCCCTCCCCTTCCCTGCCCTGTTTTCCCTTGCCTGCCTCACCTGTTTGGCCTGCCCAACCTCAGCTTCCTCTACCTCCTCATCATCACTGTCGCCTTGCAACCTGGCGCTGGAGGGGGCAGCTTGAGGGTGCCCCTGCCGCCACCGCACATAGCTTAGTTTGAGCTCCAGGAAGCGTGAGGAGCGACGCAGCAGGAAGGGGTCAAAGGGGAAAAACATCTCCAAGGGGCGTTGAGAGTGCGTCAAAGCACAGTCCTGCGCGACATAGGCAGCAGTGAGCACAATACAGCCCCTGCGTCTAGACAATGTGCAGCACAACAACCCAAGGTGAACAGCAATGTCAGAGATGGTGGAACCAAAAGCGGATTGGATAAATTCTGTGCCAGGCCCTGCTGTAACAGAGTAGCGTGCCCTAGCAATAACTCTTACGATCCTGCAATGTACTGCATCCCAAGGCCTGGTGAGGTCAAAGTGACGTTTCTTGACAGCTGATCAATGCCGTGCAGGTTCGCTGCTGCTGACGTTGTAGTGCAAGCAATGGGCACATGGCGTTTGTGCAGCGACCTTATGGGGCCACAGCTCTGTACGTTGCATTGCAGGCCGTGCAAGGGCGCATATGTAAACTGACCCTCGCAGCGGTTGAAATGTAGCAAACGCGTGGCTGTAACAGCCCAGCATTCCGCCACAGCCGTGACATTCAGCTTTGCGTTAAGCAACAATTGTTGTTGCTGCTGCTGCAATGCGGCTGTGGTAGTCATTGGCCACACTCGTCGCAGTCTCCTGCACAAGCCCACCCCGCTTTGCTTATACAGCCTGCTCATGGCTGCTGCTTTGCTTGGGTTGTCATGCTAAGGGAGGTTGGGTCATCAGCACTTGCACAGGCTGTGCAGGCGGAAGCTCCTTTAGGTGCAGACTCGGGCATCCCTTCCAATGCATGCCTGTGTAGCCGTAGAGCACCGTTTCACAGCCGAGCGCAATGTGTGCTAATGGCTACATCCATATGGATCATTAACATGTCAATAACTATTGACAGACACATGCCGTAGAGGATCAAGGTGGCAAGGGGTGGGTCCCATGTCAAGGTTTATGTGCAGCGGGGCTGCTTCATAGTGGCACGAGCATTGCTGGCACATATGCATGGCTTTCTTAATGTGGTGGCATAGCGTGCTGGTGCCCAGCCCTCAGACGTGTTGCATGTTGTCTCCAGGGAGGTCAGATGCATGTCTAAGTAGTTTTTGCAGGTGTCATCATAGAGCTGGGAGCTCCTGGCGTGCTGGTGCCATGCTGCTGACATGCCAGGGCAGCATGAAGTACTCCCTCCTCCACACCCATCCAACATCAGCATAAACTAGCCCTGCCAAGTCCCTTCAGTTTCTTTTTCTGTCACACTGAAGTTGTGACCTTAGCTCACTACTACATGGGGCAGAACCTCTGCTTACCCATTCGCACATATCTTGCACCTGCGTCTCCAGCATGCTCACCCCTCCTCGTCTCCCTCCCCTCATAGTCTTCCACCCTCCCTTTCCCCCCTCTCCCCACCCTCCACCCCCTCCTACCTGCAGATCCAACGCTGTCACGTCCGCCACACCGTGCGCTACCAGCTGCCGCTTGAACTCCAACACCACGCTGGGCAAGCACACATTGAGGGGCTGTAGCCAGTGTGACAGCAGCGGCATAATCCCCTCCCGTACCAGCCGCTTCACGCTGTCAGCCACATGGCAGCTGGCTGCAGCAGCTGCAGCAGGGGTGGAGGGCGGTTCCAGCGCTGCACCCGGGGCAGATGGGCCATGCGCGGTCCTGAGCGTGGCTCTTGTCATCATGGGGCCCAGGTGGTAGCACAGCACGTACAGCAAGGCTTGCACGGAGGCGTACAACACCTGCGTGCGCAACCATCCACCGAGCTTGTGCCTCTTCAGCATGCCCTAAGCAAGCACGAGCTCAGCTTTGAGCATCCGAGTTATAGTGATAGCAGCTGAGCATTGGCCTGAGCTGTGCCACAGCTGGCCACCGCAGAGGGCTGCAGTGGCCTCCTACTCCCCAGGCAGGCAGGCTGAGCCACTGAGCCAGCGCCCCTCCCACCTGGTGCGTGGTGGTGAGGGAGTTGGCAGTGTCTGCACTGCCCTGTGCGCCTGCACCAGCACCTGGCCCCATGGCCAGCACAATGCTGCCTGTGCTGGGCACTTGGCGCAGCCCGCTGCCCACCCGTCTGCAGTAGGTGTGACAGAACTGAGTGAGCTGAGAAAGGGCGTGGAGCACTTGCTGGGGGGTCACAAAGGCTGCCCGGGCTAGGAAGCTGGCCAGGTAGGCTGCACAGGCGGTGCGGGTTATGGGGGCCTGCCGGTCATCATGCAGGCGGCTGAGGTGGAAGTCGATGAAGGTGCGGGCGCAGGGCTCAGGGTGGCGGTAGCACATGAAGAAGACGAGGTACTGAGAGAACTTGGACCTGTGAGGGCCAGCACATTGTGCACTGACGGGAGGGAAGGATAGCCTGGCTTGGAGCATGCAGGGATGGCAGTCCTCAGTCAGGCAGAAGACATAAGCAAGCATGCAGTGATGATGATGGTGATGATGATGATGATGATGATGATGATGCTACCTGGTCACAAGAGAATTGTAGGACTGTGGCGTGAATGAAAGGCAGGGTGCATCGTTGTGAGCATGGAGGTGGCAGACATAAGTGATGGCAAGCCCAGCCTGGCGCCCAGCCCTCAGACGTGTTGCATGTTGTCTCCAGGGAGGTCAGATGCATGTCTAAGTAGTTTTTGCAGGTGTCATCATTGAGCTGGGAGCTCCTGGTGTGCTGGTGCCATGCTGCTTGTTGAGCAGTGCAGATATTCACGCAAGCAGCAAGCACACTACAGATTGCAGCAGGGCACCTCTCAAATCCCAGGCGCGCCCTCACACTGACGGCATCAGGCTTGCTCAGGTCAACAGGTCAGGGGCTGAGTCGCCTAATGTCCCATGTTGCAACTCAAGCCAGTCTCTGGTAGACTTCAGGACACCCTTGCATAACTCAGAGGCTCTGCCATGTCTTGGTGCCACACGCCGTTTCTAGGTCATAGAAATGAGTGTGAGAGTGAGGCTGACCTTGCACTCCCACCTGTGAGTGTTCAGGATGCTGCGCTCAAAGATTGCCAGCAGCACCTCCCACACCGCCTGCAGACCACCAGCCTGGTCACAGCGGGTGGCCAGGTGGGCAAATGCCAGCTCCATGAGGGAGTCCAGCTTGTTAGCAGTCTCGTTCACCCCACTGCTGCCAGGGCTGCTGCCAGTGGCATCTGCCCCACATGGTGCAACTGCGTCCTGAGGCACTGCGGCTGGGGTGGCTGCAGCAGTGGCATGGCCAGCCATGCTTGCAGCCCCTTCCCAACCCCCTCGCAGCCCGCTAGAGGGTGCACAAGCTGGGGCGTTTGCGTGGTGCCTGCCGCTGATCTCCAGCTCGCTCATGCCCTCCAACGCAAAGATGTCTTCAGCAGCTGCCTCAGCTGCTCCTGGGAGCTCCACCTCCTCCTCCTCAGCCTCCTGGCCTGCAACTAGGCAAAGGTGTGATCAGGATGGATGATTTGCAGGGCATCATTGTGTGGTATGAAGCTGTGATGACCTCCAGCCCTGTGACGACCGTTGTACCCGCCATGGTGCCTGAGCTATGCCTGCTGCTGCTGCTGCTGCCACTGTGCAGCCACATGTAGCTGGTGTGATGCGCAGCCATGAAGCACCTGAGGGGCTCTCCACGATGTCCTCCCACTTGATCTCAACGTCAATGCCCAGCAGGTGCTCGACAGCTGCTGCCAGCAGGCCATCGCGGATGGGCCGCCCAACAGGGGCTTCTGCTACTGTGAACAGCGCGTGCAGGAACATGCACTGGGTGTTGCGGTCACGGCTCTTGTGCGGGATATTGGCGGACACCAGGTGCAGGAGAATGGTTGGGGCTGTGGGCACCAGGGCCATCACCTACGCAGGCACCCAGGTGGGCAGGCAGACAGGTAGGCAGGCAGGTAGGCAGGCAGGGCAAGAAGTAGGCAGACTGGCAGGCATATGCATGCCATGCAGAAGCCAAGCTACCTCA
Source organism: Haematococcus lacustris (assembly GCA_030144725.1). Taxonomy (NCBI): domain Eukaryota; kingdom Viridiplantae; phylum Chlorophyta; class Chlorophyceae; order Chlamydomonadales; family Haematococcaceae; genus Haematococcus; species Haematococcus lacustris. Next base: position 2,319,015 of record JASKMD010000030.1, on the reverse strand, counting down.
TGCAAGGCCAGGATCAAGACATGCCCAGACAGCAACGCGATCAGCAAACAGCTTGCATCGTCATATTGCACCGCACTGTTGCGATCACGTGCCTGTCACGTGGCAGCTACCCTGTCCCCTGCTCGTTGCACCATCGCCACCAAAGAGCATCACAGTTCGTGACAGCAGAGCCCAGCCATGGCCTTCTGTCGCGTCCTGTACCTTCAGGAGGGTGTTCAGCACGCACGCCTGGATTTCCAAGTGCTCTGCAGGGGGCTGCCAGCTGTGCTTGCCGGCGTCTTCAGCCTGAGGCGCTGCTGGAGGCAGGAAGCTGTAGACCAGCAGGTGCAGGCAGCTGTGTGTGAAGGCTGGGTTCATCACAACTAGGTGGCCCACAAAGTCCAGGACAGCAGCTCGCACCACCTGCAGGTCAATAAGCCAAGCAGCATCAAGCTAGGTGTGCGCAAGCCTACTGTTTATGCATGTCTCAAGCAAACGGTGTCAAAGCCATGGCATCTGCAGTCAGGGCTGGAAGCATAAGCTAAGAGGAGCTCGCTCTTAGCCTATGACTGAGCCCGGTTGTGCATGGAGGTGATATACACGCGTGGCTCAGGCTGAGCCTGTGGGTGTTGCACATGCCTGATGTGGTGCCAGATGAGGGGCAGGGTAGTGTAAAGGAGGAGCTGACCGAAAGAGCGCCCGTATCATCAAGGTGTGTGGTGTACCAAGGCTGTGAGTTGTGTTGTGCCAGTGCTCTGTCCAGCATGGAGTTTAAGGCATGGTGGGCCACCCCAGGGCCTGCCATAGGGCCACAGCATGCACCCAAGCGGGCTCCTGCAACCCCAAGCTGCCAGGCAGGTTTCCAGCAGCCTCAAAGCCTGGGACCAGCACTCTTGGCCAGCCAAGTGCACCAAGGCTGAATAAATTGCTAGGTGCAGCGCCAAGGGCACAGCTTGGGAACAAAGACTGCAGCCTTCAGCATGCAGCGCATTGGTGCCTTCTGGAGCTGTGCTGGTGGAACGGGCTGCCTATGCTGCTCACTCAGGGCAAGAGATACCCAGGCCTGGGCTGCAAGCAGCTGCAAGACTGCTCCTGAAGGCCCAGCAGCAGCAGCAGCAGCAGCAGCAGCAGCAGCAGCCTGTAGCACAGTAGAGAGCTGTGTTCTCTGCAAGCTCTGTCAGCTTATACATGTGCATGTCTGACATGGCCACACCATATTGTTGTCGTATCATAGGGGTGCAGATAAAGTTGATAAAACATGTGGTAGGCACCTGTGCAATGTGTTAAAGGTTCGCCACAATGGGGCAACACACAGCCACCACTGTGTGGTCACATAAGGCATGCTTTGCTCCAGCGATTGTTCCCCCAGGGTTGTTGAAGACGGTGCTATCAGCATGAGTGGCATGAGCACAGGTGGATGGGTGGGTGTGGGCCTGGGATGAAATGCTTGGGAGATGCTGGGACTTACTGGTAGGGCTTCCCACAACTTTATGCCCAGTACTTCTGTAAGTATGCTGTCATGCTTGCGCTCTCGTAGAATGCTCACACAGTTCTTCAGTGCATGAATTAGGTTTGCAAGTAGCTGTTCGCTGGCGGTCCCTCGCTCCACCTTCTTCCGCAAAGAGGCAAACTCCTTGACAAAGCTGCAAGCCACAGTTTTCACTTTGTAAACATGCATCCAATGTGGCAAGCATCATCAAAGAACTGTTCTGCACTTATTATTGATGTAACCCTGGTGATCACCTATTGAACGGGCTGGGGTCGCCACCGCTAGTCTTACTAAGCAGGGCTCGTTGAACATACTCGTGCAACAGCTGCGTGCCTCGATCATCTGCGTAGTTACGGCGACATACTGCTTGGTCGTGAAGGGACGACCGTATGCACTCAACCTCGTCTACCTTTCGGAAGCGCCATAGAGCTGCGTCCAGGAAAAGGAGCAGCCGCCGTGGGAGTCAGAATATTGAGACAGAAATAGGCGGCCCTCGTGCGAGTATCCGCATGGGACGGATTTGGTGCGCTCCCAATGCACCCAGAGCCACGTGTCGATACTGGCTAAGTCTGTGCCGAACTCTCCATGTCGGGGAATACGATCATGAATAGTTCATGAATTGAGCGCCCACATGGTGCTCTTACTAAGAGTCTTAGTGGGAGATGTGCTACCAAGATGCCCATTGAGGTTGCTGTTCAGGTAGATTCAAAGTCAGGCTCGTATGTCAAGAGGTGTATGGCACAAAGACCAACATGCAAAGACTGGCTCAGGCTGGCTCATTAAATTATGCTAAAGCTGGTGCATACACACTATGAAGCTATGGAAGGAAGGAGCCAAGCCGAGTCTATTTCTACGAGTGATTTCTACGATGATAATGAAATGACACTCCTCGATAGCTGGACATCAAAATGTTGTTCCGTAAAGGACCTAGCACCTCGCGCCATGGCGTGTTTGGGCAGGGGCAAGCTCCACGATTATCGTCGAGCATCAGGGCGCAAGCTTCTGCGACTCAGACCGCTGACAGCAAGCCCGCACAGCAGCTATACAAGGCGTCCATCGACTTCAGGGCAATTAAAGATAATTTGCCGGCTGTGGAGCACAACACACGCATCCGAAACAGCAAGGCTGATCCTCGACGCGTCGTGCAGCTATATGACCAGTTTGTGCAGCTGAAACTAGAAACAGACTCCCTGAGGGCGGAACGAAACACGAACAGCAGCCAGATGAAGGTAGGTGTACGGCCCCTGACTAGATGACTGACTCCTATGCACCTGGCATAACCAAGAGCCTGCATTGCCTTGTAACAGGGCAAGTTGGAAAAAGAGCAGCGGGACAAGCTAATTCACAGAGGACAGCAACTCAAGGAACAGTTGGCAGAACTGGAGGCGAAGCTGGTGCAGGTACTGCGTGACAGGCAAGAGCACAACCCAAACGGTTTCACTTGTACTGTGAGGGAGAGCACCGCTAGTACCAGAGTGTACCCAAGCTGGTGACGTTTTGTACTGATCAAGCAGGCCATGACATGGCAAGACATGATATGCGCAGGTGGAGTGGGCTATGCAGTACGAAGCCCAACGCATTCCTAACCTTACTCACCCTGATGTGCCGTTGGGAGGAGAAGAGTGTGCTGCAGTGCTGGCCACGGTGAGCTGAGGGCGATGCCTGGCGCTGCTCTATGTTGCACAGGAACTCTTGTTCAGCGGTCTGGGACCAGGCAGCACTAGCTACAGGCCAGCCAGCAGTGAACATCACAGCAGACCACAAGCCACAGGCAGCTGCTCCTAACCTGGCCATGCACAAGCTAGCCAGGCTGCTATCATGAGTGACAATGAGTGCAATGCCCTGCCACCTGCCACTCTCATTCTGAACCCTACCCCTACCCCTGCCAGCCTTCCTACCTGCTTGCCTGCTTACTTGCAGGTTGGCCATGCTCCCAGCTTCCCAGAGTCCAGCCCGCCTAAGGACCATGTCATGCTGGCTGAAGCACTAGACCTGGTAGACTTTGACGCTGCAGCAGAGGTGGGGTCAGCGGCCAAGGCTTTGCTAGCAAGGCCTCCTGCATTGCCATGAGAGCAGTGAGCAGCCAGGGTAGGGCTTGTGCGCCTCACATGGTGTCCTATGCCATGCCAAAAAAGGTCACCAGCTGTCTATGAGAGCCATATCACACACATTGGGCCCTTCCCGTCCCTTGCAGTGGTGGGGTTCGTAGGGTGGAGGAAGTGTCAAAACTAAAAGAGTGATTTTGTTTCCTCAGGTGGGGGAGTAATGGATGTTGGGGGATGAGACTGGACAGGGAGCTGAGTAAAGGTCAGAGATGTACCAGAAGTCATCGAGGGTTGATCTCCTTCCCAAGCAGCCACCCTGCCCCTCTACTCCCTCAACCTCTTAAGCAGCACCTTGCCGCACACCCCCATGCACTCCTCCCCTCACCCAGCTCCTGGGCCTGGGCCTACTCCCATCGCCCTACCTGCTACCCTGCCACGCTCAGGTCAGTGGCCAGAAGTTCTACTACCTGCGCAACGCAGGCGCCCTGCTGGAGCTGGCCCTGGTGAACTGGGCTATGAGCCGGGTGGTTGCTCGAGGCTTCACACCCATCATGACACCTGACCTGGTGAAGGAGACCGTGCTGGAGAAGTGCGGGTTCCAGCCCAGAGGCGAGGGCACCCAGGTAGGCACCCATCTGCGTGTCGCATCATCTGGGGCTACGGAGAGTATGCATAGCATAGCATGCAAGCGTCCGGCCACACCCATACAGCAGCTGTCACACATGCAGCACAAAGCAAGCCCGGGCAGGTCAGCAGGCAAGCGTGTCAGTTAGAGCCCTGTGAATGTGTGGTAGGCACTCTTTGATGCAGTAGGGTGCCTGAACTACACTTGTGTGTGAGTTACGCTGTTCATGCTCCGGCTGCATTGCTGCCCTGCTGTACACCGTGGGTCAGGTGTATAGCGTGGAGGACAGCCCTCTGTGCCTAACAGGCACTGCTGAAGTGCCCTTGGGTGGGCTCTATATGGACAAGGTGAGTCTGCAAAGGTTGCCGGTCTTAGCCTGACCCTGACCTGGCACGACATGACCTTTGACCTGGCACGATTGGCCACCTGCTTGACAGTGGTTTACTCATCACTAACCCTGTAGCTGTGCTTCCTTGCTTTGCCCTGGCTACACCCCAGCTTGCCCAACTCCTGGCATCAGGTGTTGAGGGAGGCAGAGCTGCCTATTCGCATGGTGGCGTACGGGCACTGCTTCCGCACAGAAGCTGGAGCAGCAGGGGCGGCTGGCAAGGGCTTGTACAGGGTGCATCAGTTCTCAAAGGTCTGTGAGCTCAGGTATTAGAGGATGAAGCAGGGCTGGCTGAGCAGGGCTAGGCAGGCAATGGGCAGGGTTAGTGTTCACCTGGTAGGTATAGTCTGGCAAGCACTTGACATTCAGTCGCATGTTGCATGCTTCAGTATTGCCAGCATTGCCAGTATTGCCAGCACTGCTGCTACATATCAGACCAAAGACCCAGCCAGCTCCTGTGTGTATGGCTGTGGCTGTGTGTGCTGCTGTGTGTGCTGTTGGCTTCCAGGCCTGGCTCATGCATGCCTAGCGTTGAGACGACGCTGTCGCAGAAAAGACTAGCCCTACTGCCACCCTTGTTGTTGCTGCCCCTACTGTGTGGGTTGTGATGCTGCCTGTGTAGGTGGAGATGTTTGTCTTGAGCACACCAGAGCAGAGCAATGCCTTGCACGAGGAACTGCGGACGATTGAGACTGAGCTGTTTGCTGAGCTGGGCCTGCACTTCAAGGCAAGTCAACCTTGCCAACCCTTGCCATGGCAATGTTGTGATCAAACAAGGTTAAACAGCACAGCATATGTCGTTTGCTGCAGCCAGCATTGCACTACCTAGCCCACCCTGATTTATGGTACAGTGCTCCACCTTGTTCTTGGGAACAAGGAGCCTGAGCCTCCTTGTTCCCTAGCCGCCATGCTAAAACTTGTTTCTTAGAGTTAGGGCCCTGCCAGAGGAGCGATTCTTTAGACCTGGCTTCTTGCCTGGACCCTGAGCTTGACCTATTGAACGCTATGGGCAGGTGCTGGACATGCCTACCCATGATCTGGGCGCTCCAGCTTTTCGTAAGTATGATATTGAGGCCTGGATGCCTGGTCTCAACCGGTATGGTGAAATCTCCTCCACCTCCAACTGTACCGACTACCAAAGCCGCCGCCTGAACATCCGCTACAGGTGCGCACCTCACCACCATTGAGAGGCCGCCCAAAGCACTATGCGGTATTGTTGCAGGTGGCGCACGCCCTAACCTGTATTTTCCTGCTCATGGCTGCGTAGGCCCAGCGCTGCATCTAAAGCTGATGCCAGTGACAAGGCTAGCGCGGCCGTGAAGCTTCAGCAAGGTCGAACTGAGTTTGTCCATACCTTGAACGGCACTGCGTGTGCAGTGCCACGCATGATTGTGGCAATCCTGGAAAACTACCAACAGCCGGATGGCTCTGTGGTCGTTCCTGAGGTGCTGCGGCCATTCATGGGTGGACTGGAGCTCATTGTGCCACCCACAAAGCTGTGACATCAATGTTAATAGCGGCCAGCTACAGAGACCGCAACGCCGCTTAAGAGAAGTGTGGTCTTTTGTAGAGCACGCTGCGGGTCAGCTGTGACACTAGGGCGCGACCGGACCTTGTTAAGGTTAATAGTCTTAACACAACCTTAACACAGCCGCCTGGCCCCGCCCGGCTCTCTTTCTGCCCCGCTCTTGCTGTGATGGATGGAGAAGCAGCCAATGATTGGGATGCCGACGAGAGCGAGAGCGTAAGCGTCCTGTTTCGTAAATGCCAAGGGTTTGTTAAGGTTTTTGTCATCAGGCTGTTAATATTGGCCCTGTTCGCACTCGCAATTTTTGTATTTTGAATTATTCGCGGCCAACCGACGCACTTTTTCCCGTTCCGAGCCACTGGCTGCCTAGCTGTCCGCTGTGACCCAGCACGATTAGACCCCGCATTCAGAGCAGTCGGGGGAGCTGCTCAGCAGCCCAAAAGGAGACAGCGAGGGGCAGTCAGGTTTGGCGGTTGACGCACTTTAACGACTGTACCCGCCCGTCATTCTTCATCATTCTAGCCTCCTTTTCGCCGCGTTTGAACCACGCGTTAGCATGACAATTCGGACAATTTTGCCAGTCACTCCCGGACCAGCCCCGGACCAGACCAGTCGAGCCTCCCGGACCAGCCTGGACCGAGAAGCATTTTTTAACCGCGTTAGCGGAGGTTAGCAGGCGCACATGAATGCTTACAGCACATAACAGAGCGGCCGATGGGGAGACCGGCGACCCAGCACCCAGTTCGGATAAGGAGCAACAGCAACACTTGAGCGGCAAGCGGATTGCAGTTCTCTGCAGGCTCAGCGACGATGGCCTGAGTAACAAAAGCATTCGTGCTTCAGCTACGGAACGCAGCTGAAGCACTACGTGGTGGGTTGCGCTGGAATTGCAATTCATGTGCTGGCAGCTGACCGCATTGACCTCACCTCTGCAGCGATGGTGCGAGAGTCAAGAACCCAATTGCGCTGACCAGGACATTGTAAACAACGCATCTCTACATATACGTCGTAAAGCTTCATGGACTCATCAAGAAGCTCAGATGCAAGCCACACTGGACCAGCTGGACCAGCTTGAAACAGGGCCTAGATCAACCCATACACACTGTAAGGTGCTGTAAGGTGCTTGTGCTTGAAGGTGTGTGACTATGTTTTATTTCATATGTGTCACCTGCCACCTCCCCCCAGGCCCTGGCAACTCCTGGCAGGGGGGCAGCCTGGTCACCTGCCACCCCCCCCCCCTAGTCCCTGGCAGCTGCTGGCAGGGGGGCAGCCTGGTCACCTGCCACCCCCCCCCCCTAGTCCCTGGCAGCTGCTGGCAGGGGGGCAGCCTGGTCACCTGCCACCTCCCACCCTAGGCCCTGGCAGCTGCTGGTAGGGGGGCAGCCAGGTCACCTGCCACCCCCTTCCCTAGTCCCTGGCAGCTGCTGGCAGGGGGGCAGCCTGGTCACCTGCCACCCCCCCCCTAGTCCCTGGCAGCTGCTGGCAGGGGGGCAGCCTGGTCACCTGCCACCCCCCCCCCTAGTCCCTGGCAGCTGCTGGCAGGGGGGCAGCCTGGTCACCTGCCACCTCCCACCCTAGGCCCTGGCAGCTGCTGGTAGGGGGGCAGCCAGGTCACCTGCCACCCCCTCCCCTAGTCCCTGGCAGCTGCTGGCAGGGGGGCAGCCTGGTCACCTGCCACCCCCCCCCCCCTGGTCCCTGGCAGCTGCTGGCAGGGGGGCAGCCTGGTCACCTGCCACCTCCCACCCTAGGCCCTGGCAGCTGCTGGTAGGGGGGCAGCCAGGTCACCTGCCACCCCCTTCCCTAGTCCCTGGCAGCTGCTGGCAGGGGGGCAGCCTGGTCACCTGCCACCTCCCACCCTAGGCCCTGGCAGCTGCTGGTAGGGGGGCAGCCAGGTCACCTGCCACCCCCTCCCCTAGTCCCTGGCAGCTGCTGGCAGGGGGGCAGCCTGGTCACCTGCCACCCCCCCCCCTAGTCCCTGGCAGCTGCTGGCAGGGGGGCAGCCTGGTCACCTGCCACCTCCCACCCTAGGCCCTGGCAGCTGCTGGTAGGGGGGCAGCCAGGTCACCTGCCACCCCCTTCCCTAGTCCCTGGCAGCTGCTGGCAGGGGGGCAGCCTGGTCACCTGCCACCCCCCCCCCCTAGTCCTGGCAGCTGCTGGCAGGGGGGCAGCCTGGTCACCTGCCACCCCCCCCCCTAGTCCCTGGCAGCTGCTGGCAGGGGGGCAGCCTGGTCACCTGCCACCTCCCACCCTAGGCCCTGGCAGCTGCTGGTAGGGGGGCAGCCAGGTCACCTGCCACCCCCTCCCCTAGTCCCTGGCAGCTGCTGGCAGGGGGGCAGCCTGGTCACCTGCCACCCCCCCCCCTGGTCCCTGGCAGCTGCTGGCAGGGGGGCAGCCTGGTCACCTGCCACCTCCCACCCTAGGCCCTGGCAGCTGCTGGTAGGGGGGCAGCCAGGTCACCTGCCACCCCCTCCCCTAGTCCCTGGCAGCTGCTGGCAGGGGGGCAGCCTGGTCACCTGCCACCCCCCCCCCTAGTCCCTGGCAGCTGCTGGCAGGGGGGCAGCCTGGTCACCTGCCACCCCCCCCCAGGCCCTGGCAGCTGCTGGCAGGGGGGCAGCCTGGTCACCTGCCACCTCCCCCCAGGCCCTGGCAGCTGCTGGCAGGGGAGCTGGGCTGCCCCCTGCCACCTCTCCCCAGGCCCTGGCAGCTGCTGGCAGGGGGGCAGCCTGGTCACCTGCCACCCCCCCCCCTAGTCCCTGGCAGCTGCTGGCAGGGGAGCTGGGCTGCCCCCTGCCACCTCCCCCCAGGCCCTGGCAGCTGCTGGAAGTGGGGCAAGAGCTTCTCCCACTACAACAGAGGACATCGTGACAGCCTTTCTCAGCCTTGGTGCCAGGAACCCGAGCCATGGCGTCTTCAACAGCTGCAATGTGTTTGCCAGCATAGCAAGAGCCCACAAAAAGCATGCCATGCAGCAGGCCATGGGCCAGCTACCCAAGGCCACCAAGGACCTCTACAAGCAGGCTGCAAAGCATAATAATGATGTGCAAGGCAGGGTCCGCAAGGCCACACGTGTGGCTAGCAAGAAATAGAACTGAGTGGCCTAGCCTTTGTTCATGCTCATGCTTCGCTGTGAACAAAAGTTGTAAACAAAAGCTCCTCTTCCTCGTCTAATCCATCCATTTAATGGTGCCCCACCACCACCACCACCACATGCCGGGAGAACATGCCCCTCCCCACACACAACACATGCCAGGAGTACCCGCCCCCCCCCGCACACACATGCCAGGAACACCCCCAGCACCAGCACCACCACATGCCAGGAGCATCCCCCCCCCACCACCATCCTTACCACATGCCAAGAGCACCTCCCCCCCCCCCCACCACCACATGCTAGGAGCATCTGCTACACCACCACCATCCACCACCTGCCAGGAGCACCTGCCCCCCCCCCCCCACCACCATATGCTAGGAGCACCTGCCCCACCACCACCATCGATACCACATGCCAGGAGCACCTGCCCCCCCACCACCACCACCATATGCTAGGAGCACCTGCCCCACCACCACCATCACTACCACATGCCACGAGCACCTGCCCCCCCCCCCACCACCACCATATGCTAGGAGCACCTGCCCCACCACCACCATCACTACCACATGCCAAGAGCACCTGCCCCACCACCACCACCACATGCCAGGAGCACATGCCCCATCACCATTTAACATGCACCAGCACCACTGTATAAGTGCTATGCAGGAGCTGCGCATCCACACACACTGTGCAGCAAGCAACTGTACATGTATGACTGAACAATCTATGCCTTGGTGCTTGGGGCTGATTGTCACGGGGTTGTGGACTTGTCCTCCTAGACTTGGGGCACTTGACGCACTGTTTGCACCTCTAGAGACGAGTATGCTTTCTGCTCTGTGCGTGGGTGCAACGGGTGACAGCTCTATGCGTGCGCTTAGAACGAGCTGCTGCACGGTTCCTGAGTTTTGTTCACGGTCAGGGGTTACAGTTTAGGTCCACGTCGCAACGACCCAAATCGCAACATACTCGATTCGAAACAAGGTAATCACTAAGGAACACGAAGGAACTACGTTGCTTGGCTCCAACCACCAACCACCAGCTGTCACGCCCAGTCGGCCCAGACGGTCACAGGCCTTTTCGCCCACATGACTAGGTGCGCCAGCGCGGGGCTACGGCGATGGCAGCTCGGTACGCGCGCCAAGGCCACTCGGATCGGGGTCCGGACCAGTCGAGGTCACCCCATGACCCATGGTCCGAGCGGCCGGACTAACCGAGGCTAGAATGATGTAGAATGACGGGTCAGTTGTTTCAGGTGAAGGAATCTTTCAAGCAGGGAGCCGAGCAGGCGTCAGGAGTCACCGTGCCTTGTGTCCCGCCATCTAGCCGAGCGGGGAGCAGGGTAGCCGAGCGGGAAGTCTGTTGCGACAAATGCATCAATCTCAGCCCAACCCGCCAACTCTGGCACAGATGTAGGCCTACATGTGTCTCTTCTTATAGGCGCAAGCACAGACAAAGACGCAACAGGCCCCTCATGCTCGGACGCAGCTACAGCAGGCCCAGTTTTCTGCAGATGTTGAAGGCCTCGCAGGCTCGGACGCAACTACAACAGGCCCAGTTGCTGCAGATGTTGCAGGCCCCGCGGACTCGGACGCAGCAGCCCCCGCGGACGAAGCTAGCCAACTAAAGCGCGGCAGTTAACTAGTCAACCGTCAACGACATCGAATATAGAAAAACGAATCGAGTGCGAACAGGGCCATTAACAGTCGCGCCCTATGTGACACCCGTGAGAAAATGTTCGAATGGGCCAGCATGGGCCAACCAGGCCACCTCGTGCCGCGATTTTCGCACCCGCTTGCTGCATAGGTCTAGTCAGGGCTGTCCCTTGATTGTTCCTTGCGCCCGCCAAAGTCGACCCCTCGATGCAAGACTTATTTGGGTCATAGCTGGAAGGCCAGAAGTACTGTGTTGAGCCCCACGTAGCCCCGTGCTCGAGCTGTGAACTTTTGCCGAACACATGTCGTCGGCCGTCTTGCTGGGTTAGCTGCCAGTAAGAACATTTCGCTTTTGCTCCGGTGCGTAGATGCAGAAATGAGCGCGTGAGGTTCACCAACCGTGGACCCGACCGCGACCATGCATAGCTGCTGGCTACCCCTCCCATTGAACCACCACGTAAGGGACATTTGACTTTGCGGCGTGCCTGGTGAGAGTTGCGTTGTCATTTTAACGCGGAACGCCTTATCTTTGCGTTGCGCTTGCGCCTGCGCGCCCGAGCTGCTGGCACCCACGGTGACCGGCAGTCAGCCAGGCACGCGAACGGTTGCGCTCTGCGCAATGGGCCTTTGTAATGCTGCTTCACAGCACCCACAACGCTGGATGCGGAGTTCTCCGCTGCGGTACACTGCGGTACACTTTACGCATGGAGCCCAGTTTTCTCAACGTCATCTTACATAGCCAGCTCAATCGCACTCTGCCTGCTCATTTAAATGTTGCAGCACCATGTATCGTAGATCAGCACGCAAGGTGTTGGCTGGCACACACAACCCCACTGCCTTGCAATACTCGTTTAACATCTTCACGCTCAGCTTCTTGCCCAAGGTGCACAGCTGCATCACGCTGTCTGGTGCAAATGAGCACAGAAGGGTGAGGCACTCATCGTCCCAATGCTTGTCATCCCTCTTCTGATCGAACATGGGCATGGCTACAAAGGGCTTTGTGATGGAGGGCCTCACACACTCATGGGTGATGGGTGGGAGCTGGGGGCTGGTGAGCACTCTGTCCAACAGCTGAGCCTGCTGGTCTGCTGAGCCACAGCGCCCAAACACCCAACAGCAGCGCCAACAGCTGAGCACTCTGTCCAACAGCTGAGCCACTTTGTGATGGAGGGCCTCACACACTCATGGGTGATGGGTGGCAGCTGGGGGCTGGTGAGCACTCTGTCCAACAGCTGAGCCTGCTGGTCTGCTGAGCCACAGCGCCCAAACACCTCCACCACCTCCTGACCCATGCGCTCAGTGTGCTTGTCACGGGGGCCTGCTGCTGATCCGCGCTTCCTGCGCTTACACGGCTCCTGCTGCTGTAGCTGCTGGTTCTCCGCATGCGTGGCAGGAACATGGGTGGGAGGAGCCGGCCCTGACCTGCTCCTGGCCCTCCCCCTGCTCCTGCCCCTTCCCCTGCTCCTGCCCCTCTCCCTGCCCCTGCCCCTGTCGGTGTGTGGTGCACTGTGTTGCGCTGTGGCAGCACGGGTGGCAGCTGCGGGAGGGGGGGCTGGCGGGGGCGGGCTGGGGCTGGAGCGGGGGGAGGGGGAGGGGCAGGAGCTGGGGGCAGGAGGGGAGGGGCTGGGGCAGGAGCTGGGGGCAGGAGCTGGGGCAGGAGCTGGGGGCAGGAGCTGGGGCAGGAGCTGGGGGCAGGAGGGGAGGGGCTGGGGCAGGAGCTGGGGGCAGGAGCTGGGGCAGGAGCTGGGGGCAGGAGCTGGGGCAGGAGCTGGGGGCAGGAGGGGAGGGGCTGGGGCAGGAGCTGGGGGCAGGAGCTGGGGCAGGAGCTGGGGGCAGGAGCTGGGGCAGGAGCTGGGGGCAGGAGCTGGGGCAGGAGCTGGGGGCAGGAGGGGAGGGGCTGGGGCTGGAGCGGGGGGAGGGGGAGGGGCAGGGGAGGGGGAGGGGGAGGGACCAGGGCAGGGGCTGGCATGGGGGTTGGGGCTGGGGCTAGGCTCATGTTGAGGTTGAGGCTGGGGCTGGATGAGTGGCTGCATGGAGGCTGATGGCATGCTGTATGCCGGCGTATTGACCTCGAAGTGGATGGCCCCCTGCTGCAAGGGTGCGGGGGTGTCAGGACCCTGGTCTCCAGGTAGTGCTGCCAACTGGGATGTCGAGAAGGGCCTGCAGCACATCATGGCAGGGCAGGTAGCATGGTAGCATGGTAGCATGGTAGCATGGTAGCATGGCAGGGCAGGTAGGATGGTAGCTTCACATGTGCCGCATTCATCGTCACCACTCCTAGCCCCACCCCTTGCCCCTGCCCTTCGCCCCGCTTCTCCCTCCCTTGCTACCTGGGTTGCATGATGTACTGTAGCGCAAACTCCAGTCGGCCAAGTTGTACCTCAGCATCTTGCAGTGTTGACAACTGTAGCATCACCTTGCTATCAGGTTGTGACCGCAGAAGGCGCAACAGTGTGGGTACTTGCTGCATCTGCTGGAGAACTTCAGCAGCAATTGACCTGCAGCCAAAGGACCAAATGACCAAAGAAGGGCAGGGCAGTTCAGCGAAGGTCAGGCTATGGCCATAGCCAGGGCAAGGCTGGTGCAAGGCAGGGCTGGTGCAGGTCAGGGCTAAGGAGTGTAAAGAGCACCTTGCGGTGGCCCAGTCCTGCTGCTGCTTGGGCATGCTTGGGGGCATGGTCTGCTCGTCCTGCTCCTCAGTGGTGTGTCTGCATGACACCACACACAGGAGTGTGACGAGTGGTGCTTTCACAAGGGTGCTAGGTGGAATGGGTGGAAACAGGCTGCAACCTGAGTGTGCAACTGATGTTGTTCAGCTGACTTGCCATGTCAGCCCATCATCCAGCAGGGGCACTCACATGATGGGCTGTTGCTCCACGGCAGGTGAGGTCACAGGGTTGGTGGCAGGCCTAGTGAGGATGGAGAGCCCCGGTAGGTGCAGCAGTGCCGGCAGGGCCGGGTGGTGCTGGCTGGACCCCTGCAGCTGTGATGGGTGCGAGGGTGGTTGGTCTGGGAGCTGGTGGGGGCAGGGCGCATGGGCTGGCCCAGGCTGTGCAGGTGCTTGCGTGGGTGTGGAGCTGAGACGGGGCATGGGCTGGAGCTGGCTGGCTGGCTCCTGCCCCTGCAGCCGCTGGCCCACAGCATGCGCAGCCGCAGCAGCCTCAGCGCAAGTCCTGTGGGCTAGTGGAATCAGTGCGGGCTTCAGGTTGTCGCAAGCCATGATGACTTCAGACATCTGGTCTGTGACCTGGCCGATGGCTAGTAAATTCTGGCCAGCTTGCGTAGACTTTATACAACACGCACAGCGGGCAGCATGGCCCCCCTTCCATCTGTGGGGGTGGGATTTGGAGTACAAGCCCATACCTGCAGGCATGTGCACACGCCAGCTTCTAAAACCCCTATGAACAAAACTCAACAAGAGTTGAGAACTTGGCAGGGGGTCCACAGTTGAGTTCTCTAGCTAGTGACGCAGGGCTGGAGACTTCGATTCACTTCGATGGTTGCCAAACTGGCATCAGCAGAGTGGGGCAGCATGGAGGGTTTAGCCCACCTTTTGGAGCCTAATCCACAAGGGATTGATGCAGCTGCCACTGCTCTGCTCCTACTGTGGTCTCCTCCAAGTTTCAGAGCCCCTGAGCCAGCGCATGTTGGTTATCATGTTGGACATGGGGTCGGGCTCCTAACACATCGCGCACCAGCCATCGCGTTAAACAGGGACTCACTGCTATTGGGTCAGCGTACATCGAGTCCGCAGGCTCGGTAGGGTCGGACACCCGGCAACACGCCCTACCGGCTCAGCGTGTGCCTCAGCGCACCCGCTCTCCGACGCTTCAATCCGCGTGTGAATCGGTGCAAAAATGAGTCCGGAAAAGCCGTTGTCCCTTATCGTTAGGGGGGTTGGTGGTTCAATGGGAGGGGTAGCCTGCTGCACACCAGGCCCGCAGTCCAGCCAGGATGATTTGGGGGCTGAAACCAAACCTGTAGGCTGGTCGTGACATAAGGTACGCAATAGAGTAGGTTGCACCACGATGCATTCACTGTGTGCACACTGGCAGGGAATAGCATCACATCACACATTATGTGGTGTCACACATCACATGCTTGGCATGACAAAACATGCACTAATTGTAAGCGGTCACCCTCACGCCGCCCCAACATGGGGTTAGTAATGTTCATGCAACTACTCTCTGAATACCGCATCGTTTTCAATAGCGTTTGACACATTGGCAGCCACGGTTTAGTCAGCGTAATCTGACCATCAGCGCTAGCCATTGGAGTCTTTGCTCGCGTACTGCCACATGTGCCCGCGAACAATTCACAGCGGCGAGACGGGTCGCCTTGGCACGGTGAGCCACATCGCTGAGGCCCCATCTACCTAGCGTAGTGAGCTGGTTGTGCACAAATGGAATGTCCGGCCAACACCCATCGCGATGCCTGCCGGGCGTGCAGGGCACCTAGACGGGGTGATTGAAACATCTGGGCATATTAGCTTTCGCCGAATACACCATCTGGGTCGGCGCACACAAAGGTAATACCGGGTTACCCCCCCCCTCCTCCACTGTGTCCTCCACTGTGTTGCACCCGCTGCACCCACAAGAAAATGGCTATATTTTATTTGTTCTTGACCCATTAGCGCATCTGTTGAAACAAAATGCACGTTAAACAGCTCAGGCCTCTGTCTGTTTGACAACTTTGATGTTACATCATGTTCACTAGGCAGGTTCAAGGCCACGGCATGCAACGACCCACCATGCCCGCCCCCCCTCCACCCATCATTGCAGGTGCCCACCTCGTTGAGCCTGCCCACCCCCTCCCAGGCCTTTCCCTCGCCCCCTCCCCAAGCCCACCCCCTCCCAGCCCACCCCCTCCCAGCCCTCCCCTTCCCAGCCCACCCCCTCCCAGCCCACCCCCTCCCAGCCCACCCCCTCCTCCCCCGTCCCCTCCCAGCCCTAGCCACCACCATGGGGGGTAAAAGGCTGAGCCCGAAGCAGCGCCAACACCTGCAAAAGCTGCATGCCTCACCCATGGCGGGGTTTAAATGCTGCCCTAGTGGCTTGAAAGCTCAGATGAGGAAGGCACAGGGTGAGACTATGCAGTTACGGGCAGAAGTTGAGCGGCTCCACCAGCAGCTCGATGATGCGATGGCAGGTTTCCAGCAGGTGCAGGCAGACATGGAGCAGCTGCAGGCAGCACACCAAGAGGTGCAGGGTGAGAATGAGTCATTGGAGCAGCTGGCTGAGGAGCGCACCCATGCAATCCAGCTGTTGCAGCAAGACAAGCGCCGGCTGTCCCTTGCGCTACGCAACGTCCGCCGTTGCCGTGTAAGCGGCCCCCGGCTCACCCGGAATCAACGGCAACTAATGAACATCCTGATGCGGCACCGGGTGTCACCGGAGGTGCTGCAGCGGTGTGCCGAGGGTGGCTATGGCATCCCGTTAGGCACTGCAGCCCAGCAGCCCTGCCCGGCTCCTGACCCACCCGCGTTGGCAGCCAACTTCATTCCCACGCAAGTGGGGCGCTGTGGGTCGCCTGCGGCCAGGACAGCTGCATACCTTGCACAACACTACCTCAGCACAGCCAGGCTGGTGCTGCAGACACAGGTCAGCCGCCGCAAGCTGGGCATGTGCCGAGAGCTGTTCGTGAATGAGCAGTGCCTGGTGCCCAACCCACACCGACCTGGGCAGAGAACCACTGTGAGGCGGCAGTTGCGCGTGGTAGCCAAGTACCTGAAGAGCAAGACCCTTGGTAAGGCTGGGCTGGGCTGGGCTGGGCTGGGCTGGGCTGGGCTGGGCTGGGCTGGGCTGGGCTGGGCTGGGCTGGGCTGGGCTGGGCTGGGCTGGGCTGGGCTGGGCTGGGCTGGGCTGGGCTGGGCTGGGCTGGGCTGGGCTGGGCTGGGCTGGGCTGGGCTGGGCTGGGTTGGGTCGGCGCACACTAAGGTATCACCGGCTTACACCCCCCCTCCTCCACTGTGTCCTCCACTGTGTTGCACCCGCTGCATCCACAGGAAAATGGCCATGGAATGTTTGTTCTATACCCATTGGCGCATCTAGTGAAACAAACCGCACATTAAACAACCCAGGCCTCGTTCAGTTTGACAACATCAAAGTGACATCATGTTCACCAGGCAGGTTCAAGGCCATGGCATGCAACGACCCACCATGCCCGCCCCTCCTCCACCCATCATTGCAGGAGCCCACCTCATCAAGCCTGCCCACCCCCTCGCAGCCCACACCCTCCCCTCCCAACCCAACCCTTCCCAGCCCAACCCCTCCCAGCCCAACCCCACCCCCTCCCAGCCCACCCCCTCCCAGCCCACCCCCTCCCAGCCCACCCCCTCCCAACCCACCCCCTCCCAGCCCAACCCCTCCCAGCCCAACCCCTCCCAGCCCACCCCCTCCCAACCCAACCCCTCCCAGCCCAACCCCTCCCAGGCCACCCACTCCCAGCCCACTTTAATTTTAATTTTAATTTTAATTTGATGTGCATGACTTCACGCTACAGTTGCCTAAGCTTCGCACTGCGGTGCGGCTGGAGGAGGTGGCTGCAGCCTCAGCCAGGGCACCAGCCAGAGCCGCACGCAGAGCCACAGCAGCTGCTTGCTGTGTAGGGGGGGTTGTGGTGAATGTGGGGGACCATGCAAGCCAGCAACGGGTGGCAGCAGCAGCAGCAGCAGGGTGCAGCCGAGTTGTGCCAGCAGGTGTGCCGCCTCCACAGCCCCCCCTGCCCCAACAGCCCCCCCCACAGCAGCCACCCCAGCAGCAGGGCCGGAGCTCGTGGGGCACAGCCCTAGAGGGGCAGATGTTGGCACCCCCCACTGCGTCGCCTCAGGGGCCTATTGCATCACCTGATTTACGGCACATGTATCAGCTGGCTCTAGCTGCAATCGCCACCCAAGGGCAGGCTGCTCCGGCTCAAGGTAGTGAGCCAGGTGCAGCAACGCCGGCTCCTGGCTTCACGCTACGCAAGCGTACCACACCTTCTGAGTTGGGGCTGCCCAAGACAGCTGCCAAGCGCAAGCGGTGATCCACGAGACTTAGTTAGACAGCCCCCCAGCGCCAACTCAGGTTGTAAAGTGCGCAACAAAGGCTGTACCGGCCACCTCCCCCAACCACCTGCCAACCGCCTTCGTGCCACATTCCCGCAACCGTTTTCCAATCCGACTGCTTCTGCCGATGCGCATGCTCGTGTAGAGCAACCTAAGCGGCGCGGGCGGTCGCAGCGATGACTGCATGCCCCGAACCGGCTCAAATTCAAATTACTAACTTTGATGCTTTGCAGTGCACGGCCTACTAACTGGATAATTATTCTGGATGGGTGAAAGGTAGCTGACTGGGTTGGCTACATTCTGAGCCAGCTAGCATAAACTTTGGCGCAGCGAGTGTCGAGTTACAGCCGTCCTACTACCAGGGGTCGGTTTACTGCCATTTTTTGAATGTTGGGAGCGCCTGAGTCACCCCCGCCATTGGCTGCACCCCCGTGGCTTAAGAGATAAAAACTTTCTCATTTCTGCACGGATGAGGCCGCCGAGTCGTGCGATGAGCCGCTTATGGCCTGACTAGAGTGCGGTCAGCCCCAGCGGTTTGCCGGGTGGCTGGCCCCCAACACGCGACGTGTTCTGGCGCCACGCAGGCACTCTTAGCAGCCGCTGTAGGCAGCTTAGACCCAGCGCGGCCCAGCAAACCAGCATGCAGCAGCGCTTTAAATCGCATTCTTCAACGGGTTCAGTCCACATGTGACAGCAATGTCAAGGTGGTTACCGCATCGATGTGTGTGGTTCTTTTGAAGCCAAACGCAGCGAAAACCAGTCAAAAAGATGCAGCAACTGAGCTGATAACTATGTCTACCGCTTACACATGAAACGGCCCACATATGAAGGCAACGCGTTTCTGTATTGCGGAACGTATACAATACCACACAAGGAGTCGAACAGAACTTGCGGTCCATCATTCGACGTCCTGGTTGGATGATAACCGGCCGAAGAAAATGCCCATATCGAGAAAATTTGACATGGGGTGACGTGACAAGAGGTGGACGCTGTTCGGGTGCAGGGACTGGCCACACGCCATACAAACACTTTCAAACATGTCATCAGCACTAGCACTAGCACTAGAACACATGTCAGGGGGGGTACTGCGCCCTACGAAAATTCAAACATTTGAAAAGCTGGGCCGCTGAGCGCGATAGCTGTTCTCTGATCACAGCCCCACTAAGTAGGCTGTTCCCAGCACAACGCGACCTAATCTCTCAGCACCCCCGCCCGCCCCGGCACAGGTGCACATCAGCCCGAGCAGCCCGCTAGCTTCGCTTTGATGAGCTGCATTGCCCTGCGCGAGAATCGCTGTAAAACTCGTAAAAACTAGAAAGATTTTATCAGGGGTGCAGCCAATGGCGGGGGTGACCAAGCTGATGACAGCTCAAGAGGGGGGGGGGCACACATTTCTGTGCCTCAGCAGGCTGCTGCTGCTGCTCCTGGGCCTTGGGGGGCTTGTCTCGCAGCCGCTTGTAGCCCAGGCCAGGGTACTCCTTGCCCTTGGGGACACGCACCTTTCTGTTTCTTTCCCGGGTCCTTCTTGCCGCAAGGTCTTTTGGGCTGGTCGGTGCTTGGGTGGGATCTTGTAGAAGTTGATGTAGCCCCACAACTGTGCCAAAGTGAAGGCCGCAGCTTCTTTAAGTGTGGTTGCACTGTAGTCAGCTCCTCGAGGATGCCTGCTGCTAGCTGCTCTCAATTGGCCGAGGCTAGCGACGGTGCCAATGTTGAGCACCAGCTGCTTGTTGCCCCCCACCATGCAAGACTCAGTCACCGCCTTGCGTGCTGCTCGTGCCACTGCAGTCTTGGCGGCGGATGCACGCTCCATGTCACGTTGTTCTTTCCGGAGGGCCTTCATCCGTGGCTGGAGGTCCACGGCGTCCATGGCACGGAATGATGCAGGGTCAGTCTTGGCGATGACAGTGCCTAGCAATGCTGCCAGCCCTTGCTTGCTGCCATGTCCATGCTTGGCGTGTTGGAGGGCTGACTCCACATGCGCATTGGACGTTGGCGCTGCCCCAAAGAAGTGCACCAAGTGCATGAAGAGTCGTGGGCTGCATGCCTCGTTGGCAGCCATGGCTTCGATGTCGGCACGGAACATGGATATAGTGTTGAACGGATCGTACTCTGCTGGGTTGCATGACTGGGGTGGTAACGACCGGCGCATGCGCTTGCGGTTGCCGTGATCTTGTTGACGCTCCTCCTCCTGTTGTTGCTCCTCCCAAGCCTCCCACTGCTTGCGGTTCGCAGCATCCTCTTCCAACACCCTCCTGGCTGCGTGGGCTGCATATGTTGCATCGGAAGACGCCATTGCAGGAAGGAGATGGGGAAGTTGCAGGTACACTTTGCTGTGCGCACCCAAGTACTTGAACATAGCGTCGATGTGCTGAGTGATGAGGTGGACTAGCTCAAGCTTGACCACCTCCCACTGTGAACTCTGCAGCCGCCACAGCTGTGCGCAGGGGGCCAAGCTGCTGGCATGACACGTTGGGCAAAGTCAACAGCGCCGCGTTGCTGCATGCATAGGCTGCAGTGAAGGCTCCCGTCACAGTATCACGCTCCTTGTGGCAAGGGGGGGGGGGGGGCCTTGAAGGCTGTTGCTGGGCTGGCTGCTTGTGTGCATGGCGGTGCACCCCACATGGCATGCCATCGCTTCAAGGTGTAGAGTGACACCTCATTGCGTTGCAGCCAAGACATTTTGTCTCGCACGTCCTTGGGCATGGCCTTCCTAGCTGCTGCTTGCTGTGCCTGCGTGACCGCCAGTTGGGTTCCCATGCTCCTGACCTTGCTCTTACATGCTGCCAGCTCTTGTTTTGCAGCTGAAAGTTTTGCTTGGCAGCGGTGCAAAGACACTTGCAAGGCAAGCACCTCGTTCTCAGACTGCTGCAGCGCGCGCTGGGACCGGTGCAATTGCTCTTGGCACACTTGGAGGTCGGTGGCGGTGCGCATGTTCACACTCTGGCATGAGCGAAGCTGAGATCTGACCTCTTCAAGTTCTGCCTCAGTGTCAGCAGCTGCCTCTGTGGCAGCAGTTGCCTCTGTGGCAGCAGCTGCCTCTGTGGCAGCAGCTGCCTCTGTGGCAGCAGACATGAGAGTTTGTTGTTGCTGAGCTGCTGCTGCAAGAGCAAGCCCCAGAGCACGGTTGGCCCTACCGGCCTTGGTGCGTTTGCTGAGACCACCCATAGGATGGCTGGCTGAGCTGGAGCGGTAGGTGGAGGCAGGCTAGGAGGTGGTGGTGATCGTGGTGGTGGTGGTAGCGGCTGAGATTGGGTAAATCCTGCAACAGTTGGCAACAATGGTGGTGTAGGGGTGTAGCTATGCATACGGTGGATAACTCTATGGCTGTAACTATAAGGCTGGGACTGAAGGCTGAGGATGCCATCATGGGTGTAGAGACTAGGATTGGGTGGTGGTAGGCACATGGTGCAGGGCAGGGCAGGTTTGGGCAAAGCGATGCTGCGTTAAAGTAACTTACTAGCAGGTTGTAGCAGGGAGAGGGGGCTTGCTCTTGGCTGCTGGGTAGTGTAGGGAGAGGGCTGCTATGTCAAGGAGGGGGTGGAGGGAGGGGGGAAGTGGGAGGGCTGGGCTGGGTGGTGGTGGTAGGCTAGGAGGTAGTGGTGGAGGTGGTAGTGGTGGTGGTGGTGTTGCTAGTAAGAGGGCTCCTGCAACAATAGCCAAAGATGGTGATGGGGGTAGCTATGCACGAAGTGGATAACTGCCTGGTTACCTATGCTTTGTCTACATTGAGAGTGGTAGCAAGGGCAGGTCACTCTCCTTCATATGGCATACTCATCAACAGCAACATAGCAAGCTTGGTGTAGGCTGCTAACCTTGAAATGGAAGGTATATGTAAGCGTAAGGCCCATCAACGAGTATGCCTCCACAGAAGTAGAACTGGGCGCGCGTCTACATCCAGGAAACACTGTCGGGTTAATTGAGCCGGGAGGAATCACAAGCGCCGGCTGTACTTGCCCTTAGAGCGCTAGGAGTCCACCACGGTATTGCGAAGCACTCCCATAGCTGACTTGCGCTGCGCGATGTGGTGAGAGCGACCGGCTGATTGGTGGGCGCACTTTTTCGTTTACGGGGTTCCTGGCATTACGGGCGTATAGAAGACTAAGCGGTCATCGCATGCCGCACGGTGCTACGCCTATCGCACACGTCTCGGCACCGGGACATGCATGACAAGGTTGTGTAAAAGCCATCAACAGAGTTGGGAGGGTCTGATCTTGCGCTTCTTCTTAGCCATCACGTGATGCGCAGTGCGACGGGCGGTGGCCTCTGCAAGCAACTTTCTGGGTTTTCCATTCAGGTCTCAGTCTGTGCATGGCACGAGTTGATAGCACCCTCGTCGCGACCGTGCGCTCCACATCAGTTGCTTGTCCAGGTCTAGCTCCGACCACGACAGCCTTACAGCTTCCGTTCTAGACCAGCTCCATCACATGCAACAATGGTCGTCGGCGGCACATGACAGCTGGATGTGCATCAGCACATTGCACCTAGCATACTCAAGGCACAAGGCTGACATAAAAACGGCTCAACAACAAGCTGACACACAGATTTGAGCACATGGCTAGCAATGAAACACACCAGCTCACCACTCATAGGAAACCATGTAATGACAGCATGCACGTGGGCACCACGCCACTAACATAGCATGCTCAAGCATGGGATCACTATAATAATAATGATACAATCTATCTCTTCACTCATGAGAAAGGCACGCTGCTCCTCAAGCCCTAGCTACAAGCCAGTGCATTTCGTTCGCTAGCACTGCATGCCACCAAGCATAAAAAGCCACTCAAACCTCTCTCCCTTCCTCTCCAAACCTCAAGCATGTGTACCTGTGCATTTGGAGGAAAATAGTATACATGCACCATGTAGTGCTGGTCTCACATAAGAACCAAACTGGCATGCCCTAGCCACTCACCCATTCACATGGCGGACACCCCATGCTCCCACTTAGCTGCTGACCAGTACAACGGCAAGGGCACGTGATCTGGCAAACCAGCTACCAGCTGATCCGCATCCTCCTCTGCCAGCTGCGCTCCATGTCGCCCAATGACTGCAGCTGCAACCTTGGCTGCAAAGTTACCTGCTGTGGGCAAGTCATAACCCTGGAGGTGGGCGTACAGGATGCCAGCGGCATAGGCATCTCCAGCACCACACACGTCAACAGGCCCGTGTGGCGTCCAGTGCGGTGGCACCTCATGCACCACGCCTCGACTGCAGATGAAGGCGCCTCGGGGCCCGTCTGTGACCACCACCACCTCTGCCTGGCGTCCCAAGGCAACAGCAGCTGAAGCACCAGCGCACCGTGCATCCTCTAGGGTTTGACCCCCCAGCAGCTCACACGCCTCCTCCCGATTGCAGAACAAAAGGTCAACCACCCCCGCATCTAGCAGGCTTTGGAGGGCGATGCGATGACGCTGCACAACCCCTGGGTCGCCAGCGGTAAGGGCGACTTGAACGCCATGCGCTCGGGCCAGGCTGATCACCTCAGAAAGCCAGCAATGGGCGCCTGGCAGTTCAAGCATGTAGCCCTCAATGACTACCATGCTTGAGGCAATTATCGCTGCAGGGGGCAGCATGCAAAATCCAGTTTTGAGCGCGAGACACTACTTCAGTGCAAAGATAGGACAAGTGATACAGTGTAGGAATGTGCAGGTAGGGCAGCCAATACAGGGCAGTGAAGGTTAGTGACTTGGCAACACTGCCCAGGAGGCTGACAACTGTCACTGATGTTGGCACTAGGCCAGGGGGCAATGTCTTTGCATTGCAATGTACACAATGGACAACTTACCGTTTGCAATGGACTGCGTCATGTACAGCTTGCCTGAGTCAAAGAAGGACAGGAATGAGCGCTGGGCATCAGGAGTTGTAAGGACCTGTGAGGGCAAGGAGCACCACGATCTTATAGGTATGGAGAGCTGAACTCCTTGAAGGTATTGAAACTGCAAGCAGTGAGCAGTTGCTCACCATCACTGTGCCGGTGTGTGAGGTGTTGTCAGGGTCCACCAAAACTTGCACTCCTGCTTGCTTCAGCTGCGCATTGAAGTAACTGCCCAGGGTGTCAGAACCCACGCAACCAGCTATGGCAGTTTGCATGGGTGCTTTGTGTGCCGCACTGAGCCTGGAGATGGCGACAAGGGTGTTGGCTAGGCTCCCACCCGGGCTGACCTGCAAAAACAAGGCAGGCCATTGCACACACCAGCTCAACTGTATGTACTGCATCAGCTTGGCTTAGAGGCAGGGGTTGTTGCACCAAGGCACTTGCGACGGACCTGGGACTCGCAGCCATGCGTGTCAAGCTCCTGCATGATTTTATGACGCTCTTGCAGGGTGATAACTCGCCGGGCTCCCTTCGCAACACTGAATGGGGCTTCACTGAGCAGAGCCTCGGGTACAGAAGCTGTGAAATCCACCTGCAGTGGTAGAGCAGAGCACACATGCCGTCAAGCAAATCAGGATCAGCATTTGCATCTGAGTTAGCACGCAATAGCTTGCGAAACACGATACATCAACCGGGCTACCATGTGCACAAAGCCAGACCCTGCGGTCGAAACTTACCATTGCTTGCGCCAAGCCCAGGATGTCCCACCTCGCCTTGCCTCCGGAGTGAGGTGTTGCGGACCTGGCCTCAGCGGCCACCATTTTGCTGGGGAGTGCAGGGAAGTCGGCAAAAATGCGTGGTGGCGCCGACGTGTGGACCTGTTGAGCTGCCGCGTGCTTGCTGCAAGACCTATGTTGCCGTCTGGAAGTGCGGTGAACGCGTGAAAATGCTGGGTGCGCCTCTTGGGCCACAAAACCCGTCGCCCTCTGCGGAAGCATTGCGGCCATGTAGCGAAAGGCAGTAGAACGCAGAATTGTCTCGCACGCTACAGAATATCAGCCTTCGAGCGGAAGTAAACTGCATGTAACGGCTTTAACTCCAGTTTGGCCACAATGCGTTTAAAACTCTTGCTTCGGCCGTGTAGCTCCGGGGTTCCTCTGTGTATACTGCAGAGCAGCGGTGTATGCTGTCCTCAATCATGCGTGGATCTCGATGCAACGGCCATGGCCAAACCTTATCGAAAGCTTGGTGTGTTTCCTATCTCGTCGACCTCAAAAACCATCTAGGCGGGTGAATGCAAAGCAGGCCGTCCTGTATCCCCATCACTGTCAACAGCAGTGAGGGACCGGTGTGAGTCCCTGACCTAGGTCCCTAACCCTAGGAGTCGCTAGAGCCCTACCCTACCCTATGCACACTCTAACGCACACACATCCCCTGTGTGAGGGGCAATCGAATTGTTTGTTTGTTTGCTTGGCTCATGGCATGATACACATGTCACTATCGCTGCCGCTGGTGCCGCTGCTGCCACTTCCGCAGCATGCCCTTGTCTCGCACGTGCATCCACTCCTGACCTGGCCTGCCTGGGTTAGGCATGGCGCCCAGCCAGCTGCTGAGCTCGCGAGGGCGGCCCGGCCCGGCTGCAATGCGGCGGATGTTTAGCGCGGCTGACACGTCCCGGTCGCGGGACCTGATGCTGTTGATACTTGTTGAGCACATCAGGCCCCGGATCCGGGACCGCGAGCACCCTCATCCTGCAGGCCTCCACCCAAAGCACAAGCTGCCCGTAGAGCCGCGCCTCCACCTCGTCGGACGCCACGACCGCCTCCGCCTCTACGCTCGCAGCGGACACCCCTCTCATCACGCGCTTCGCCGTTGGCCTGCATGTTCTGCTGAGCCTGGCTTGGTTCTAGCTGCGCGTCTACGCTGTCTGTTTCGCTGCACTTCTCCTGCCTAGCTAGGTTTTTTATTTCTAGACGGACAGACTGTCCGGCCGATGCTCTGAATGCCTTCGAGCGGGATGCAAGGACATCAGTGCCAACCCTTATGGGTTCGTCCGTCAGCACAGAATGCGGCGAAGCAGCGTTGTGACTGATGACATTAGTGGTGTAAGCCTTCATCAACACCATCTGTCAACACAGCATACGCCCCCTCCCCATGTGTACATTAATTCATTCCCTACATCTTGCACACAGTGTCACCCCTAGCGCATCCACGAGCCAGCTAGAGTACATGGACATACGTTTTGCCTGTGGGTGGTTCTCCCTCCACTACAGCCATGGGGCACCCATGACATTTCATGCCTTTTCATACCTTTCATTTCATGGAAACCCCATGCATACCCCGTGATAATCCATTCAAGCATAACTCATTCAACATGGAACAGCATGTTGGACTGTGGGTAATCTCACTCAGCTACAACTCAACTGTAGCGTCCTCGGTCGCACCCTTGATGACCACAAACCCCACACCAGTGGCACGTTCGCTCCAAGCAACTGGAGACTACTGGGCACTTTATCAATAGTAGCACCTTGTGTAAACTACTAGGCCCTATGGGTTGTTGCGGGCCCGGCCATCAATGCCCCGCCGGTACTCTGCAGCCCGATGCAGCCTCTGCTCGACCTTGGGCAGCCGGTCGTCGACCAGCTTGTAGCGCTGCTGGCATTCCCTCGCTAATGGGGGGCAGAGCGGATCCCATTGGCGCAGCACCAGGGGGCGCTGCATGCTCTCCCCAGTGCGCTGGAAATACAGGCACGAGGTTGGTCTCCCGGTCCAGCCACCTGCCCCAAGGGGGGGCCAAGGGTCATGGCACTGGGCCAGGTGCACCAGGGGGGGGGCTGGTCCTGGGCTGGGGGAGGGGGAGGTGGGTCCTGGGGAGGTGGAGGGGGGTTGGGCGGCACCTCATGGCACCACATCAGGCCCCGCACATACTTGTCAGGCCGCTGGCTCCAGGCTGGGCGCAAACCCGACACCAGCTTGTCATGCCGTAGGCTCCAAGCTGGGCGCAGCAGCTGCTGCATTACTTCCCCTTCAGGAGGCACCCAGTCTGTGGGCCTGGGCTCGTCGGGAGGCGCTCCACAGTTTGGCGGCTTGGCGGTGTCGTGGTCGTAGCTAGACCTGGACAAGCAAAAATCACTCTATGAATCACTCCGTGAAAGCACAGTAGTGTGTGCCCCCTATCTTCCGCTATCATCAGCTTCATACAGTGCATGCTTGTCATGCCGACTCTAGACAATAGCCCTGTCACAGGGGTCAGGCAGTGGTGTAGGTGGTAGGCGCCCATGCTGTGTGCCATGTGCATGGGAACACAACTCCACACAGCCCCATGACACGCACCTGAGTGGTCCCTAGTGATCCCTAGTGGTCCGACTTCAATGTAGGCCCTAGTGAGGGACGAAGAGCTAGTCGTGAGGCATATAAATATATGGATACACACACAGGGCTGGGGGCTGGGCTCTACCGCTGTCGATGGCATCTGCAGGGCAGTTTGCGCCCAATAAACCTCCTGGTGGCACCACATTGATTCTGCACCTAGTTAGCCAAGCACTGTGGGGTGGGGAACAGCACTTGTGAGACCAACTCTTGCGCTGCGTGTTTTTACCTATCAATCACACAAGCACTCCTATCAATGCAAGCCATCCGAGGCTGCTAGTAGCCTACTCGATGACCCTGCTGCACTCACCATCCTCACTGACCCCATCCCAGGCACAAGCAGTCACACTCAGTGAGCCTTGGATAGCTTAATACCTGTCCTTATATATCTGTCCTTGTATCTATCCTATTTTGTCCTTGAAGCTACATCGTCCTAGTCCAGCCTGCATTGCTATGCATGCTTGCGAATGCAGGATATGCATGCTTGCTGTAAGTTGATTGCAGCAGCAGCAGCAGGAGCCTGCTGTATCACAGTTGCAGATTCATGACTTTCCAATGTTAGTCGTGAGAATGAGAGTCTTGAGAGTCGAGAGAGTCGAAGTGCCGTCCACTACAAAGCGCAATGCAGGGCAAGAAGCGCAAGAGTGCGGATGAGCCCAAATTGCCCAAGCCCCAAGGTGCCCAAGCTTCCACAGCAGCAAGCTGACTAGGAGCCAGGTGCAGCATGCCAGAGGCCTGATCCAGGCTCGCCGCAGCTCTCAGCGCCGGAATGACAACGTCAAGCTCGAGCTGCAACATCTGGCAGCAGCCACCCCAGCAGGTACCTCCCAGGTGGCCATCCAGCGGCATGTGGCGGTCACCCTGGCCACCTGGGATGCAGTGTGGGGGAGTGCCTGCATCCCAAGTGGGCAGAGCAGAGGATGAGGCTGTGCGGCGCGCAGGAGAAGGTCCTGGAGCGCTACTTCGACAAGGTGGGAGTGCCAAGGGTAGGGGGAAGGGACAGGGCCAGATATTGATGACTGCCCCCTCTTGTGACCTGCTAGGTGCCATGTCCCCAATCCTTTCAAGGATGTCATGCGCATTGTGTGCCTTGTGTGTCATGCAGATGGAGGAGGATGCAGCCATGGTGCCCCAGCAGCGGTGGAGGACACGCTAGCAGCTGGTGGTATTCTTTCGCAACGCAGGCATTGGCACCCGGAGTGGGTGGAGGGCCAAGGCTGTGCTGCAGGCCTGACGCAAGGTGGTGGAGAGGCCCAACAGCGGCAGGCCGACAGACAGGCTGCCACCCAAGGTGGTGACTGTGGATGAGTTCTGCACCAGCAGGGTCAGCTCAGCTGTGAACAGCCCCCAGCCCTGTGAGGAGAAGCTGGGCCGCAGCAAGCCCACCAGGCCTGAAGGCTGGATGCCCCAGCCAGGTCAGGTGCAGAACCGCTTGTTGCGGTCAGCCTGGAGCAAGCGGTTTAAGGCGCCGGTGCGGGTGCCCCAAGCCGGACCAAGCCACCCCTGAGGACACTGGCAGATGGGTGGACAGGGACTGCAGCGCAGCCCTCAACCTCCAGCGCATTGGGGAGGCCCCATGGCGCCCACTGGAGCTGTGCAGGTGGAAACACCGAGGAGTGGCTCCTGCCAAGGGCAAGGGGTACCCGGCATTGGGCTTCAAGAAGCTGCGAGACCGAGCACCCGAAGCCCAGCCCCATCCCCAGCAGCCTGTAGCACAGTAGCATGTGTGCACTAGGCAATGCTTAAGCTGTTGCTTACATCAGAGCATGAGTTTCATGCCACCACCTATCGCCCCACCCTCGTAAGATGGTGGAAGTAGGAAATTAGGTATTGGTGCTGGCTGTTTTAAGTGTAGGTACCGACAGTTCGGATTTCAGGTAATGCATCTCCTAGTTGTAGGGGAACTATGCGTTGTAAGTGTAGTGGTGCGGCTCCTGGCCTGCTGCAGGGTGTTGGAGAGGCAAGCAAGAGACAGACAGGCTATGCTGCATTGCACAGGCACCCACCTTGGCACCTCTCTTGGTCACCTCTCTTGCATCAAACTCCCGCATCAAACTCCTCCAGACCTGGCGGCCCCTGCCAACGAGCAGCTTGTGTCAACATGGATATCCTGCTGCCCGGGCCTGCTGACGTCCAGCCTGGTTTGTACAGATGCAGGTGATGAGGTGGGTGAGGCAACTGTGCCGTGAGAAGGGTTGTGACGAGGGAGCCCTGGCAGAACCAAGCAACTGGGAGTGGAGAGGTCCAGCCCCCAGCTCCTGGTCTTGCCGTCATCACCACCAGTTGCCAAGGGGCTGTCGGGGTGTGGGAATGAGGCATGTCCAAGCTGAACTGCAACAGGGTTGCCCATGTGGCTCGGTCGTGCAACTGCTTCGACCCTCTCGGCCCTCTCAGCCCCTTGGCTGGCCAGTTGGTGGCTGTGATCAAACGGCGACGCCATGAGGTTGGCTGCCAGGGGTGGAAGCTGCGGACGGCCTAGCTTGACCATTGCACGCCGAGTCGCTTGAGCTGCAGGCACCTGAAAATCACAGCGAGCAGGGAGTTCGGTGTGTAGGCATGGTCGTGCATCCACGTATGCCAAAGGAACCTGAACCCATGAGATTGCTGATGGGGTGGTGTCATGGGATGACAAACAGACAAGAAGGCAGCAGGATGGGTTGCACTTCTGTGGTGGTGACAGCGGGTAGCCGCTGACGGAAAGCTTAGCTCCCCAACTGGGCCTTTGCCAGCACTAGCCTCCACCCAGCAAGGAAAAGCGGCCCAGAACAAACGCAGGGCCACTAGCACACCACAACAAGGAAAAGCTGCTGGTACCTGTAGCGGGTTGCGTACTGCTGACGCAGCATGAGCCTAGTTGGAGGTGCCCTATGGAGGTGCCCTTTGGAGGTGCGAGAGTGCGTGACACACGGGTATAAGTAGGTATGAGCAGGTATGAGCAGGTATGAGCCTAGTGGCGCAATGCCTCCGAGGAAGCGGCCCAGTACTGCGGAGCAAGAGCCGCATCCGATTGAAAGCCCGTGAAAACATCAAGCCAACTCTACATTATAGCCCTCCGGGGTCAGGCAATGCTGTAGGTGGTGGGCGACCATGACCATGTGTATGCCATGTGTATGCCATGTGTATGCCATGTGTATGCCATGTGCATGGGAACTCCACACAGACAAAACACCGCATTGTAGAGGTCCACACTTAGTGTCCCACTGCAATGAAGGCTCTAGGTTGAGGGCCAAGGTGCTGTCGGAAAGCTTAGGTTTCATGAGCATCAAGCCATCTCACCCCCTGACAGGCATGCCATCAGCCACGTCAAGCTATACAGCATCAAGGCTATGATCTCAGGTGTAAGGGTACTGAAGCACAAGCAAGCCATACCTGTTGCCATGGAGTTGCCATGGAGCCCAGATGCACCGCCAAGCCGTCAAACTGTGGAGCCAGTCCTGTTGGCGGCAGTACATGAGGGGAGGAGGCGCCATCCAGCAGCGCCACTGCCGCTGCAGGCGGAAGCTCTTCTGACACAGGCAAGTGGGCACGAGGGCTGGCCAACTGCAGCTGATGCAAGAGTAACTGCCCTGCATCCTCGAGCGAATGTTTGTGGCAGCCCCCAGACAGCTGGAGCAGCAGGTCTGATGCTGACATGGGCAGGGGTGGGCCCAACCCAGCTGCTCCTGACAGCTGCAGGGGTGTGGGCGAGGCAAAGGGGGGCACAGCCTGGGCCATCAGGCTGGGAGCTCCCCATATACCTGACTCTGACACGCCTCGGTGATGACACCCCGCGTTGACCGCCCCGCATGCCTGGCTTGCTCCACCACTCCCCTGCCATCCCGCACTGCCACTGCTGAAGCTGGCCAGCGGCCCTGCCAGCAATGCACCACCAGCACTGACCACGTCACCGTGGCGACGCCTCAGCGCAGGTGTGGGCGTCAGGGGCTGCTCCCCCAGCCTGTCATATGGGCTGCTGCTCTTGTCTAACCGCCAGCGGTCCGCATCCCGGTCTGGGCCAGGGCTGTTGAGGCCGTGCTGCACCACACCTTCCTCTGCTGCCCGCTTGCGGGCCTGCAACTCCTGCATGACAGTGGGCAGGCCCCAGGCAGGCCCTGCTGACATGCCCACTGCGGCATTGCAAAGGGCCTCCAGCGCCTCCAAGCCCCTAGGCACTTGGTGGTGTGGCTGTCGGGATGGTGGCGGTTCGCCCAGCATGCAGGCACGGAGTCTGCCACGTGGCCCCACCCCAGCTGCCCCTTTGCTAGCATGAGCTGCATGCACGGGAAATGGCAGGCTGTCGAGGCTTGAGAAGACTGGCTCCAATGTAGGCCCTAGTGAGGGACGAGGGGCTGGTCGTGAGGCATGGACTGGGCTCTGCTCAGGAGGACAGTCCCTGGGGTGCAGCTGTTGTTGGAGGTGCATGAGGGGTGCCTCCAAGGTTTGTTTGAGGGCTGGGCCCCGAGGGAGGCTTGGGGGCAGCAGCAGCAGGGGCTTTCCTACCACCTGCAATGCTGTAGGCGTGCTGCAAAATGCTGCACTGAGTTGTTGATCGTCCACAGCGGCCATGTTGCTCATGTCTACCATCACCACATCCTCTACCGCATGCACCCCAGCTGCGATGGTTTGCTCCTTAGCCACCTCGTCCCTGAGACCCTTCAGACCGGCCTGGCCCAGGACATCAGAGGGGTGCCCAGGGATACTGGGTGGAGAGAGCAGGGGGTCTGCACTGCCTTGCCGCTCGGGAGAAAGACTGTCAGAGCAGGACGGATCTGCTCCTGCTGCTGCTGCTGTAGCTGAACCTGCTGCTGGGCAGAAGCTTGAGCCGTTGCTGGGCTGAGATGTGATGCTGTCCTGCATGGTCGAGCTGCAAGGCTGATTCGCAGGACAGGCAACTGGTGAGTGGCAGCCAGGCTTAGGAGCTGTGCGGTGAAGCTCTGGCAGGTTGCCAGCCACTGAAGTGATTGCCAGCAGTGCAGGCTTGTGTTGCACAGCTTGGCGGGTCACTGTAGCTGGACTGCTGGGGCTTCTGTCAGCCATCAGTGGTGGCTGAGCAGGGCTGCCTGGAGGCCGTGCCTCTGAACTGGGCTCCACTGTGGATGGACATGCCTGCAAGATGGCAGTCACAAGGTACGAGAACCTGCCTCAGTACAATCTGCTTGACATGTCTAAGGCAGCATGCAAGTCGTACAGGAGGGCACCAACCTTGCGATGACGTGGCAGCATGTTGTGGCGCGAGTAGTATATACCACAGGCATTGCACAGCACCTGCGGAACAAGGACATCGTCATGGACACAGTATACCCTGCGGCTGTGCAGGCTAGATGGCTGGCCACAACACATTCATATGGCAACACTCCATCCCCACAGCCCTCCTGTCCCAAGATGTTGTAAGAGTCGTGCATTAGCCCTGCCGTAGAAGTTGGAGTTTGCGCTGGTGGCCTGCCAAGTAGGAGCAGGAACCAGTGTTGCAACAGTATGCTCACGTCAATGCATGTCTGTCATATCAAGCTGTACAGGACCAGCAAGGAGCATGCTTACACAGGAGGGTACAGCTTGTCAGTAGGAGCATGTCAGTAGGACACTGCTCATGAGCATGGTCTGCCTTTCCTCCTGGGTTGAACATTACCATGTTGCGGTTTGCTGGACGCCTCCACTGTGGGCTGTCTGCCTCGCCACAGTGTGCGCAGGGGCCTCCAAGGAAGCTGGTCCTCCGGCCACCCTTCCTGCGACTGCTGAATGGCTCGTCCTCATCCCCAGAGGCAAGGCCCTCTACTGCAGCAAACAGATGTCACCTTCAGCGACTAACATGTAGCATGTCTACGGCTGCAATGCTGTTGTTTAGTCAAGGCAAGTGTTCGTGTTTACGAGGTAGTGTTCAAGCTGACGTTATGATCCGTGCTGCCATGAGCTGGGCTGGGCAGCATGAGTTGTACCTAATTCATCGGTGGGGAGGCCACCAGTTCCCTCGTTCTTCAAGACATAGTCTATGGCATCGAGCAATGCCAGTGACCCATCCTGCGCAACAAGTCCATTTTGGATAAGGCTGTTGCCCCAGAGATAACTCGCCCAAGACACATCAACTGTACTTGACGAGTTTACGGCTGCTGCTGCGACTAACTCGCTGGCTCGGCGAGCAGAACTTAGTAAGAATAGAGCGACAAAGCTCACGGCGCCGGCCGGCATGGGAACTGCGCCCGCGGCTCTGGCGCTGCCACACCTCGCACCTCGCATCGTGGTGCTGCTGCTGTTGCTGCCATGGTGGTACGTCTTAGACCCGTGCGTTCACTAGCCACAAACCACCAGCTGTCGATGACAGATCGTAGTAGACGAAGCGACGTGCGACCGGGGTGACTGATACCACCTGGTACATTGCTGCGTGTCCGTAAGCAGCTGCGGCAGCTCGCCGTGGTGGGCGGGGTTACAGCGGACTGTGAGGCTGATAGCGAAACGATCTGTATAGCCGCAGACAAACGAAGCTTAGAAGCTTAGTAGAAACGATAAACTTGTAGTGCTGAAATGACAGCTGCGGCAAGCGGCTGCTGCTACCCCGCGATTCGCGTCATCAGCTAGGGCCTACTGCAAGATGTTGCAAATGTCTATGGGCCGTAACTGACTCCTTCATAACTCACTTATAAGTCATAATCCATGATCTACTAAGCACAAAAAACGACTTAGGTTGGGGTATCAAATATGAGGCAAATGACGCACAGCCAGAACCATTACAGTCCCTGCTAATAATAAAGGTCGGCGGTGCAGCGCGTGCAATAATGACGATACTAAATACCGATATCTGGCAGATATCCCTGTATTTCTAACCTCCTGTGGAGCGCTTACACTTCTCCAGAACCGGTGGGTGTTCCTACCGGTGTGTGTTCCTAACCTAGGTGTGACCCTAGGAACCGCTAGAGGCCTACTTTATGCAGGACTCTCTCGCACACACATCGTGGTTTTGTGGCATGCCACACATGAAACTGTAGCTGCCGCTGGTGCCGCCGCTGCCACTTCCGCAGCAGGCCTTTGTCGCGCACGTCCACCCACTCTTGGCCTGGCCTGCCTGGGTTAGGCATGGCGGGGCGGCCCCTCCAGTTGCTGAGCTCGCGTGGGCGGCCCGGCCCGGCTGCAATGCGGCGGACGTTCAGCGCAGCTGACACGTCCCGGTCGTGAAGCCTGCGCTTGATGACATTGCTTGTTGAGCACATCAGGCCCCTGATCCGGGATGTTGCGCACCGGGTACAACCACCTGCAAGGCAACATATGTCAATGCACATCTGTAAGATCCTTCCTTGCCAAACCAAGTGTTTAGTCAAGCCATAGTCTAGTTCAAACGGTGCTTGGCACAGTCAGGGGTTGGTGTGTGAGGCTATTTCACAGCTGTGTGAAGTGCCATTCTACAGCTATGTAATGAGTACATTCCTACAAACAACATGCACCTGAGGTCTCTTACCTGAAA
The DNA here is from genome assembly GCA_030144725.1 of Haematococcus lacustris. Lineage (NCBI taxonomy): Eukaryota > Viridiplantae > Chlorophyta > Chlorophyceae > Chlamydomonadales > Haematococcaceae > Haematococcus > Haematococcus lacustris. The sequence goes on along the minus strand of JASKMD010000030.1, from coordinate 2,284,563 downwards.
GACTCTGGCTGGCCTGCCACCACGTCGGTGCGGGCAGAGCTGACCCGGCTGGTACGAAACTCATGCACCAGCACCACACGCCCGGGGAACTGCTTGCATGCTTCCCGTTGAATCTGCTTGGCAGGCACACCCCTGCTGCCAATGCTGCCGCTGCCGCTGAAGCCTGCTGCCCCATAGGCCAGGGCCAGGGGGCGACCTGTGGCAGCTGAGATGCAGCGTACCCTGGCACCCCTCACAGTCTGCAGCCAAGGCACACAAGGAGAACCAATTTGTGAGCTCAAGTCAAGCCATGGCAAAGACAAACATTGTGGCACACAAACTGGCACACATAGTGGCTGGGTACGGCCTACTCACCTAAGCCCAGAACTTAGCCTCCGTGCGCTGCTTGCCTCGGTACAGCCGGACCCTGGCGTTGGCCCAGCGCGGCTTAGACAGCTCGGCCCACATGACGGGCCAGTTTGCCAGCACCGTGTTAGCGTACTGCCGGTACCGCTGCAGCGAGACGGTGTAGGTGGTGACTTGCGACAGCTCATCGTGTTGGGGCTTGATGTCGGCCATCCAGGCCTTGGACGTCTTGGCGTGTTCCGTGATGCCGCTCTGCCGGTAGTATTGCCCCGCAGTCAGGCGCCGATGCCACACGGACGTCACAGCGCTGGAGGGGTGCCGCTCCTTGAGGGCCACTGTCGCCATGTTTGTCTTCCCCGGGTCGCAGCCCAGCCAGTCGGCGTCCAGGTGCGCCAGCGTGTCGACAGCGCCCTCATGCTTGCCCATGCAAGGCAGCGTCGGTGTTGCGTTGGAATAGGTGCTCGCGAGATGTTAGTGTTGCACATACGGTGCATACCCACGTAACAGTCGGGCGGCCCTGCTGGCTTGGGGCGCATTAACATCACGCTGACCGTGACTCCGTGTGCACCACCTGCGCGAATGTCTGCCCGCGGTTGGGCCAGAGGGATGGGAGGTCGGGCAAGAAGGCGTTCCACCGGTTGGCCACCTGCGGTCAACACCAGCCGATGTTTTGATGCGTTGCTAGCCAGTAGCGACAACCGCCGGCACCTTGCCTTCCAAGACTTGACCTTGATAACGCGCTACGTAGTACGATGGTGTTCGCAGATTGACGAGCCGGTCGTGAACCCGGAGGATGTGGTCGAGCCCACCCCACACTTGGCTGTCGAGGTGACACGGATTATCAACTCTCTGTCGCGTGTGCTGCCGTACTTACTACCCATCCTGGTCCAATTTTCCCTGTATCCCTAAATAAATAAATAAATCCCTAAATATTCTCCTGTGGAGCCCATACACTTCTCGACCTACCCTAGACCCTGATAGCGAGGAATGGCGACTAGGCGGGTGTGGAAGTCCGGGTACGCGGCCAACACAGCCTCCACAGCTCTGCCAGATTCGGGATGATGGCGTCCTCGGCAGGGATGTCGTCGAAGGCCTCCCGCCCGTCCGCAAGCGCAGTGACCCGTGTGAAGCAGCCGCGCACCATGTGGCCCAGTAGCAAGCTAGTGAGCAGCGCCCTCATAGTGCAGGCCTTCACCCGAGCCTCAATCTGCTGGACGAGCCGCGCCTCGACCACAGCGGACGCCACGACCGGCCCCCGCCTCTAAACCCGCAGCGGACACCCCTCTCATCACGGCATGCAGCTTGCGCTGCTTGGCATGCCAGGTGTTGCTATTGTGGCGGGCTCAGCACGCTTCACCGCTGGCCTTCTCGTTCTGCTGGGCCTGCTCCTTTGTTCACCGCCGTTCCCGTTATGGTTAGGCAGCCTTCAATTACGAGACAGGCAAAGTGAGACCACGTGCACATTAAACCTGGTCCACCTCTGCTGCCGGCTTTGCCGCTCGATCCTGGTCTACCCGTCCACTCTTTGTTCAAAGAATTGGAGGTGTGTGGTAAGTATTGTAGTTGCTTCATGTTAGACAGACACATACTAAGGCAATAGTGTTCACATAGTGTGCATAGTAGCGCTAAGATTACAAATCTGGCCTTGCCACCAGGCAGCGCGACATTCATCAAGCAATGTCAGTAGACCAGTCTGCACGAGCATTTATCCAACTCCTAACCAAGTCTACAGTGGCTGTTGGGCGCTGGCAGTTTTGGAAATGTTGGGTGTGACCGACTAAAACGAAGGCCCGCCTCCCCTCCCTTATGGTTTGAGGCCTCCACTGCAGTGCCATGGCAGTGGTGCTCCCAGCTGCCGCAAGGGGGAGGCCCATGACAGGCAGGGCTTGCTGCACAGCCCCAGCCCACAGGGGGCTAGGGGGTCAGGCAGATGATGAAGGAGGCAAGCAGTTCTTGGCAGGGTAGGCGCTGTTGATGGATGACTGGCCAGGGCAGGGCTGGCCCCAAGGTGTTGCTGTCGCAGGGAGATCATAGGGGGCTTCATGTGGTCAACAAGCAGCACAGCTCTAGCATGAAACCGCAGCATGGAGGCAGCGCATCCAAGGTCTGGCAGTAATACCCAGCTGGCCAGGCAGGAAGCCGCTCGCATGCATGACTGGGTGCACGCCTGGTTATGACAGCTCTTCCGGTAACCCAAACACATGCTTTGCAACGGCTGTGGTCCGGCGTGCAAGAAGGTGAGGCTCCTCCTGTAGTGCTGCTGCAGCCGCCTGCAGCCCACATGCGTAACGTGCAAGGCAGAGGGAGCATGGGTGCAGCCTGAGGTGTATTGGCAGACTGGAGTCAGCCTCAGCGTGGCCACAAACCATAGTGCACACAAACTCACGTTCAACACGTGTGTCAGCAGCGCCGGCTCGTTTCTGCCAGGCCGGGCCTTGCTGGGTTTGATGGTGCGTGGGACCTGCATGCGTGTGCATAAATGTAAGAGTGAGGCAAGCAAGCACAGGGGCATGACCCTTGGCTGAAATACCACAAGGCATGGCTGGAAGGCTGGCTTGCATGCTTGTCTCAAAGCATTTGCCGTGTGGTTTGAATGAGTTGCCCAGCCAGGAGTCACCAGGTAGGGTGCATCAGTCTCCAGCATCAGCCTGTCCTGGGGTATGGATGGCAGCAGGCGGGCCAGCTCTGCACCTCCCCTCTCCGGTCGCTCATCACAGACCCTGTGACGCAGCAGCAGGTCACACCCTGCACTCAGGTCCTCACAGCCCGTACCCATCTGCATCAGCGGACGTGCCTCCTGGGCTGCTGCCGTCAGCCAGACGCCAGACAGGCCACCACCTGAGGCTGTAGGCCACCCTATGCCCTATAGCCCTTAGCCACTTCACCAAGCTGTCAACAGCAAGCAGCCGTGCCTCTCTCACCAGCCTGTGATGCCAATGTGCAGACCCATCTCCAAGAAGCAGGCGAGCTCCTGGGCATTGCCGGTGAAGCAGTGGACGACGGCAGGGGCAGGTAAGGGAAGGTAGCGTCTGCGAAGTCCACCAGGGTTTTGAGCAGTGGGGGCCACAGGCAGTGCCCAGGCAAGGCCCAGTGGTGTGCACCCTGCTGCCCCTACCCACAAGTCTTCTAATGCTCTCTCCAGCCTCTAGCCCTACCCTGCACTCACTCCAGCACCCCTCCAGCCCCACCCTGCACTCTGTGCCTCAGTCACACCTAGCTTAACCCTAACCCTTACCCTAACCCTAACCCACACCTATTGTAGGTCAGTGGCGCTGGGCGTCACCCAATTGACATGTCAGGCAGCCTGGGTCACTCCCAAATCACACCCAGGCAAGTGGGTGGGTGGCTGGCTGGCTACCAAGTGAGCATTCAATCAGGGCCTGCAAAACAGCACACTGCGCGCATTGCATTGGGCAAGGTTGGTGTGGATGGCCTCCTGGGCTGCCGTTCCTGTCAGTGCCGACCTCGCTGCAGCACTGACACTACAACCTGACACTACACAGAGCAGAGATATTACACATTACACAAGCAGCGCGATGAGCTCTGCGTACTTGGGCTCTATGTCTGCATACTTGTCAGCCCTTTGGGGGTGCCCTTTGGAGGTGCCCTTTGGAGGTGCGAGAGTGAGTGGCACACGGGTATAAGTAGGTATGAGCAGGTAAGAGCAGGTATGCGCCTAGTGGCGCAATGCCTTCAAGGAAGCGGCCCAGTACCGCGGAGCAAGAGCCGCATCCAACTGAAAGCCCGGCACTCCCAGCCAGGGCCTAGCACTCCCCTGCTAGCCAAGCGCAGCAAGCGCACTGAGGCTGAGCAGGCAGCTGAGCCCACCCAGCCCACCAAGGGCAAGGCCCAGGGCAAGGCTGCCAAGGCAAAGCCTGCACCACAGCCAGGCATGTGGCTGGACAGGGACTGCAATGCAGCACTGAACATGCAGCGCATTGGAGAGAGCAGGTGGCGCCCACTGGAGCTGTGCTACTGGCCAGAGCAGGGGAAGCTGCCAGCCAAGGGCAAGGAGTACCCTGAGCATGGGTGCAAGCGGCTGCGAGACAAGCCACCCAAGGCCCAGCAGCAGCCCGCTACGGCACAGTAGTGTGTGCCCCCCCCCCCCCTTTGAGCTGTCACCAGCGTACGCTTAGTGCATGTTTGTCTTGCCAACTCAACAACATAGCCCTTCGGGGTCAGGCAATGCTGTAGGTGGTAGGCGACCATGACCATGTGTGTGCCATGTGTATGCCACGTGCATGGGAACTCCACACAGACAAAACACCGCTTTGTAGAGGTCTACACTTAGTGTTCCACTGCAATGAAGGCTCTAGGTTGAGGGCCAAGGTTCTGTTCCTGTCAGTTTGCGTAATGTAATCTCTGCTCTGTGTGTGGTTGTGTGTGCAGCGCCAGGGACCCACCTCAACACGTCAGCTAGCTGCGGTGCGGCCTCTCTGCAGTGCATGAACAGAGGCTTGCGCAGCTCCACAGCCAGAGCCACCTGGGCATGGTCAGGGTCACCGCATGCAGCTGTACTCGAGGCAGCGCAGTCATGGGTAAAACAACGATGCCATGACAAGGCTGTCAGCATAGTGAGACCATCGAGGCACAAAGGAGGGTGGAGTGCAGGGTTGGCTGTGGTTCAGGCAGTGAGGCTGATGAGCAGGGTGGTGGGTGGAGGTCCGAGGCTTAGGGTGCAGCGACAGTGCCAGTGGGGGCAGGTGCAGGCTGTCAAGGGCTGTCCGCCAGATGCACCGCCAAGCAGCCAAATTGTGGTACCGGCCAATGGTACCGGAATGAAGTAGCACTGGGCCTGGTACGTCAATAGTAGAAATAAGGAGCAGGCTAGAGCAGGCAGGCCAGGGCAACCAGGTCTAGGCTGTACCTGCTTCTCAAACCACTCCAGCTGCACGGCCTGGGGTGAGAAGTTGCGATTGAAGTCCAGGCCGCACTCCCCTGCAGCCACAAGGCCCGGCAGCAGTGGTGAGGATGGGTTCACATTGTAACAGCTGTCAGCCAGGCATGGCTGCTGTGGTAGTAGGGCTCAGTGGAGGGAGCAGGGCATATGGCCAGGGCCAGATGGGCTCAAGCCAGCACTGGGCCATTAGGGCAGGAGTCAGAGGAGGGGGTTGAGGGTGTGTCCTATACAGCTGGGGTAGAGGATAGGTGCAGGCCGTGCCCCAGGCAGTATCTACTCTCTAAATGCACAACGATACCCATGCAGGAGTAGTCTTTTCCTTCTTTTTTTTTTTAGCCAGGCGGAGCAGTGCGGAGAGATCAGGTGCCTGGGAGGGGCTACGCGCATACTGCACTGCCAAGCCATGTGGAGCTGACGCAGTGGATCATCCTAAGGCAGCACACCCATCCCTGGCTGCTGACCCTATCTGTGGCAGGTGTTCTGGTGAAAGTACCTGAACGATCCAGTGGCACCACTCCGTGACAGCCTTCGTTCGATGTGAGCAATGTGGTAGCAGGGGTCAACGCAGCTGCACTGGGCCGTGCCATGTGTGGAGGGGAAGCCTCGAATCAGTTAGATAGTACCCATGCAAGGCTGATGGGGAGAAAATGCACTGGCAAGGTGTAAGCAGGCAGCTAGGTCAGAGGAAGGTGTAGCTGACAAGGCCTGTAGCTGACAAGTCTGCCCTTTGCCCGTGGGCCCTGCTCTGGCCTAGAGGATGCACACTGCTCTGGCCGAGAGGCACAGCCATGTGGGTAGAAGGGCTGCCGCACAGTGAGGGACAGCAGTCCTGCCTGGGCGGCCCTGCCAGCCCCCACCAAGCAAGACCTCACACACACACAGTGTAAGCAGTTGCATGGCCAGCATAAGCCAATGCAAAGCACATGGCATTAAGGTGCATGGTGGTGTAAGCTTTCCATCCCTCTTAGTGTCCCTGAGCCTGCGGGTGCAGTGCGGTCTCAAACCTGAGCAGCACCGGGCACGAGGCAGCTGACAGCAAGCGGCCCAGGGCAAAAGCAGGGGATGGGCATGGGGGTCGGGGTGACCAGCGCACCGATGGCCACACATTTCGCATGAGAAGCAAACCTCCGCAGCTCAGTTAGGGTCCTGCAACCGGGTGTTGGGCAAGGGCAGGTAGGCAGGGCAGTGAGCAGGCACCTGCTTGCTGCCACAACCATGCAGGTACAGTAAGTGAGGACATACCAGGGCATAGGGGAGGAGAGGGTGCCTGGGATACGGCTGCAGCAGCAGGCTTGCAATGGCTAGCCATGCGGGCCAGGCAACCCAGCTGCCATGCCCTACTATGCATGTGCTTCCAGTGCCCAACGTGCAGCAGCAACAGCAACAGCAGCAGCAGTGACAGCATATGAAGCCCGGTCTGCAGCTTTGCAGTGCTGCTGCGTCAGGGCTCGCGTCATGGTTGGGGCTGGGGTATGCCCTTGCTGATCCCAAGTACCAGCACAGCCAGGGCTCTCATGCCTGCGATGATGCAGGCTGGGCGCCATCCCCACAAGCTGTTGGTTCACAGGTCATGGTCCACTTACACCAGCTGCTGGTCAGCATGAGCGAAGTGGCACTCCTGCTGTCAAGCCTGGCTGCTGACTCACAGGTCATGGCACTCTTTGGCATTGTGGGGGTGCACCCCGGCTGTGAAGTAGAGAGGGTAGCTGCTCTGCTCACACAGGCGCTGGGCCTTGGAGCAGGTTTTGCTGCAGGTGCCGGTCACAATCATGCTCGCCACATTGGCGTCACGCGCCCGCTGGATCACCGCATCCATGTCCTGTACATCATGCGCCAACATGGGCACCAGGCTGCTGAAAAGCGACACTTGTCAGCCCTTTTGGTGGTGCCCTTTGGTGGTGCCCTTCGGAGGTGCCTTTTGGAGGTGCCCTTTGGAGGTGCGAGAGTGAGTGACACACGGGTATAAATAGGTATGAGCAGGTATGAGCCCAGTAGCGCAATGCCTCCGAGGAAGCAATCCAGTATTCATCAAAGCATGCGAATAGAGCTCTTCAGTGCAAAAAGCAGCAGTCAAGACGCCTGTGTGAGGATATCAGAGGGGTATGCAGCACTCTACAGCACTCTGCTGCATGTCGGCACTATGTAAGAGGAGGTTAGTACCCTGTACTATTGTATGCCAGGTACCTGGTGTGCTGACTGACGGCTGACGGCGCAGTGGTGTGGTGGGGTGCCTGGTGTGCAAAGCCGCCACATCCACTAGTTCTGCACTAGTGTCCCTGAGCCTGCAGGGACCACCCCCTGCTCTCCTGCATTTGCCCCTGTGGTAAGGGGCAACTGGACAGTTTGGCATAACAAACATGCACTAATGTAAGCTACTAATGTAAGCTAGCTCAGCTTGAACATGACTGCGATACGACTGAGAAATGACTACTGTAATACAGCGCATAATACCCCTACTATTAGGAGATGCGTTATCTGCAATACGAACTGTCGGTACCTATACTTAAAACAGCCGGCACCAATACCTAATTTCCTACCCTCGCCCCCTTACGAGGGTGGGGCGATAGGTGGTGGCATGAAACTCATGCTCTGATGTAAGCAACAGCTTAAGCATTGCCTAGTGCACACATGCTACTGTGCTACAGGCTGCCGGGGCTGGGGCTGGGCCTTGGGCGCTCGGGTCTTGCAGCAGCTTGCAGCCCAGGCCTAGGTGCTCTTAGCCCTTAGCAGGAAGAGAAGCCTGGGTTGGCCAGCAGCACAGCTTCAAAGGGTGCCACTTGCTCTTCCCAATGCTTTGCATGTTCAGCGCTGCAGTGCAGTCCCTGTCTACCCACCTGCCTGGCTGGTCTGGCTGGTCTGGCTTTGGCAACATTGTCCTTTTCTTGGCAGATTGGCAGATTAAATGCCTGTGCATGACCTCATGTCATACCCCTGGTGCAGTGCCACCAGCTGCCCCTAACCCCAGGCAGGTATGCGGCCCATGTAGGGCGCCAGCCTACGGTCAGTACCCTTTCCCCACACAGTGCACTTAGGCAAGGGCAAGGCAGCTGAGCTAACCCTCCAACACCAAACCCACGCAAGTGGCTAGACCGGGACTGCAACCTAGCGCAATTTTCAGCGAGCAGGGGAGGTGGAGTGGCGCCCAGTTGAGCTGCCCACGTAGCTTCACCTGCCACCGCTGCCCACCCTGAGCCGCACCTTGTCAAATGAAGGGTCTCCAAGGTTAGCGCCAATGTCAATGAGGGCCTCCGCGCTACGCAGCAGCACTGCTTGCACCAAGTCGCCTTGAGATGGCTTATGGCGCTCGGTTGCCATCAATTGTCCGCCAGTTCGTGAAAAGGAAGCTACACGTTGGGCCGAGCGACCAGACAACATACACTCGTCTCAGCTCACTCGTCACTTCCTCGCACCCTTCCGGCTCTTAGCGTGCTAGCAGATGAGCCAAGGTGAAAACCTGTGGGGCATCGTCCTTAACACCGCCATGTCAGTCCTAAACACACCTGAACACACCGAACACAGACACTGGCACCACCTATTCCAAGTTTTAATCCCTACAGCCCTCATGCAACACCAAAATAAAGCATGAGTTGTAATCAAACACAGGCTGCGAGATCGCTGTTGTAAAGGCTACTGACAGTGTGCCTAATGCCCACTTCAGCTCAGCCTTCTGGTGTGTGTGCCTCCAGGCTACTACTAGCAAGAGCTCTACCCTACTCTATAGCTCTTACTCACACACATCCCCTTCGTGAGGGGTTTGGTATCTTGTTTTCTTGGATTGTCTTGCTGTAGCTGGCTATCGCCGCCACCTGCGCCGCCACTTACGCAGCAGGGCCTTGTCACGCAAGTACACCCACTCCTGGCCTGGCCGGCCTGGCTTTGGCATGGCTGGGCGGCCATCCCAGTAGCACAGCTCGGTGGGGCGTGGGCCTGGGCCGACTGCACAGCGGCGGATGTTCAGCGCGGCTGACACGTCCCGGTCGTAGAACCTGCACATGGTGTGGGAAATGCATTGAGTCAAGTCATGTGCCATGTCATGTGTCACCTCATGTGGGATATGTTGCAGCCATGTACATGTGCATTGTCTGGTCATTGCTTACCTGATGTTGTAGCTTGTTGAGCTCATCAAGCCCCTGACTTGGGAACGCTTCGCCTCGCTGTACACTGGCCGCAGCCACCTGCATGGACACATGGGGCAATGCACATTTGTAAGATTTTCCCTTACCTTCCCAATCTTGACCCTACCAAGCCGCCTTCACTCCACCACCTCCCAGCACTACCCTGGCCCTCCCCCACTGACCCTCTCACCTGAAGGACTCAGGCGGCTGCCCAGGCAAGGCCTCAATGGGGTGGCTGTAGGCTGAGCTGACCCGGCGTGCGGACCCGGCGTGCGGAACTCGGCCACCAGCACCACACGCCCTGCCCCGAATTGCTGCACTGCCTCTTTCCTCATCTGGCTGACTGGGACACCCCTGCAGCCAATGCTGCCGCTGCCGCTGAAGCTAGCTGCCCCATAGGCCAGGGCCAGGGTGCGGTCCGGCCACAGCTTCTGTGCCTGCTTCTTGACCTGCATCCACACATGGTACAGCACACAGTGGCACACATGTGTAAGGTCGGGTATATCAGCAGCAACAGAGGCAGCAACAGGAGCAACAGCAGCTGGCCAGGTGAGCTGACTGTGGTTGGCTGCTGCCTAGCTCGTGGCTAGCTGCTACTGGGCCTTACCTTGGCCCAGAACGAAGCCACCACGCGCCGCCTGCCACAGTACAGCCTGAACTTGGCGTTGGCCCAGCGCTTCTTTGAGACCTCGGCCCACATGGCGTCGTACGTCTCCAGGACGGTGTCGGCGAACCGCCGGTACGAGGCCAGCGAGCTGGGCTTGCTGCTGACCCGCGACAGGGCTGTGAGCTGCGGCTTCACCTTGGTCAGCCACGTCTTGGTCGCCTGGGCCTGCCGCGTAATGCCGCTGTCCCGGTAGTACTGACCGGCTGTAAGCTTCCAGTGCCGCACGGATACCACTGTGCCGGCAGCGCTGCGCTCCTCGTGCGCTACAGTGGCCATGTTGGTTTTGCCAGGGTCAACGCCAAGCCACTCCGCGTGAAGATGGGCCAGTGGGTTGACTGCGTCCAAGCCCCTGCCCATCCGCGGCAGCTCTGCGGGTGGAGCTGCAGGCTTGGGGCGCAGGAACATCACGCTGATGGCGACTCCATCGGTGTGCACGATTTGCGCGAAGTTGTGCTTGGGGCTAGCGAGCTTCTGGCGGCGAGGGTCAGGCAGCAATGCATCCCATCGGTTGGCCACCTGCAGCCACCATATGCACATACCAAGGCACTTCATTAGCTTGTGTGGGCTCACAAGGCAGGCACAAGGCAGCTGACTGCAGGCTCACAAGTGACAGCACACATGGCAGCTGACGGAGCACCAGAGGACTGGCTAGCACCTGACTGCAAGGAGCACTCACGTGGCTGTCTTTGGGCCCTGCAATGAAGTTGCCCGGCACCGCTGGGTCAGGTAGGGCACCGTTCCTGAACTTCTTCAAGGAGGTGACCCCTGCCTCCGTCAGCACCCCCAGCATGCCGGCGTCATGCATCATGCCGTATAGGCCCCTGGTGTCGATGAAGATGTGCCGAGCCTGGCAGTTGCTGGTGGGGGTGAGGGCATAGGGTGTGGGGGGGCGGGGGGGCCTTGGCAGCAGCCCTGGGTTGGTGAGCTCAGCCTGCTGCCAAGGCACCATATCCAGCTGCCAGGCTGCCATGGCTGCCTCCATCTCTCTGGTAGTGTGCACCGCATGGCGCAGCAGCCGGCCCCGGTTGACTGGATCCTCCACCCAGTCGTCATCCACCCTCTCCCCCTCCTCAAGCCCCAGCAGGCCCCGTTGCAAAGCCACCTCAGCCTGCATGGCTGGAGTTGGCACCACCCCACCCTGCTCCAGCAGCCAGCTGACGTCCAGGCCGCACACCATGCGGCGCACATAGGTGCACGCCCGCTTTGACCAGGCTGGCAGGTGCCCACCACCCACCCCCCAGAATCCAAATCTGCGCCGGTGTTCCTCAGTGCCCAGCAGGACCTTTGCCCCAGCCAGGGAAGAAGAAGAAGAAGACTACTCCGGTATAAACCGGCGTGCATTAAGGGAGGAGCTTCCGCCTGTGGCGCGGCCTGCTCCCACCTCCAAATGTTGGACACAGGCTGGACATGTCCCCACCAAGCTGCCCTAGCAGCCAAGGCAAACAAAGAGGCATGAGAGGAGCAAAGAACAATGCACTCGGCAACTGGACCTATCTCTTCTCCTCGTTGACGAGAGCAGTTCCCGCCTTGTCCGTCGGGTGTCGCACTAAAAGCTGAAGTTCAGGCTCCAAAAGTCCAAACTTCAGCTGTCAGCCAACGTCCCTCGTTGAGGTAGTTCTGCTCCCTCCTTGACGACGCCAGCAACTCCACAACAGCTCGATGACCCGCAACGGTCGTGTGCGGCACCTGGACCTCATAGGTATTCCGCTGGACAAAGCGGTGCCCGTTCAAGCCTGGGAAGGCTGTCCCGTTGCATCCCAATTTATATACCGCTGGGTGCGGTGGTGAGGTAGCTTAGCCAATCCGTGCGACCGAAGTCAACGCGGATTGTTACCAGGGCCACCGCGTGGAGGTGCCTCACCGCCAGCCCCCCCAGCCAGGGACACAGACTTCTTGAGCCTGCCAGCGAAGAGCAGCGTTAGCATGTTGCTGAAAGCTGTCTCCAGCTGCTTGCCGACGTGGTCCACCATGTTGGTGTCAGACAGGTGGCGGGGGATTGCTGCGAGGCGGGCGCGAAGGTCAGGGTGCTCTGCCAGCACGGCAGCCACTGCCGCGTTTGGCTGAGTGTTCGCGCCGTTTCCGGGCGGGCCGCGGCACAGCTGCAGGTACAGGTTCCTGCAGCTCAGGTCCGGGATGGCTGCCTGGGAGACTGGGATGTCTGTGTACACGGGCTGGTCGTGCAGGCCCAGCGGGTCGGCTACGCGAATGGTAAACAAGCCGCGCACGAGTAAGCCCAACAGCAGGCTGGCGAGCACCCCACGCTCGCTGATGGCCTCCGCTCGTGGCCGCACAGCGTCGGCCAGGAAGGCATCCCAAAGCTCTTGCGGGAGGTGGTCGATGAGGTGGGCTATCTTACACTTCCTGCCGTGGTATGTGTTATCCCTATCGCGGGCAGCGCGGGCCTCTCCGGAAACCTTTCTATTTTGCTGCGCCTCGGTGAGATCCGGCTGTAGTGCCTCGTCGCGGTCCTCAATGTCACTGTCCGGGTCCTCCGGCACTGGCCTAGGCACGGTTCGTCTTTTTTTCTTAGCCATAGAAAACAACATCGTCAAGCCATCACAAATACTAGGAATTATCGGTTTTGTTTGTTTGCATTTGCGGTTTTGTTTGTTTGTTTGTCGTCTTCGCCGACCTTGCGATTCAAATACATTATTGCAGTGCACAAAACCAACAACAATAACAACTCCCCTTGTAGCCAGACACCTGCCAACTGCCTCCGTGCCACACTGCCGTAACCGATTTTACACGCGACTGCTGCTGCCATCTCGCATCCTTATTTGATTTAGATCAAGCTAGAAGGTCGCAGCGATGGCTGGATGCCCCGCATGGACGGAGACATTGAATACCGTTTTTTGAGGCTTCGCTGAGTACGGCGTATTGACTGATGCGCGGTTGTGAGGTGTCCAAAGGGTAGCCGACTGGGCGTTCTATGTCCCGAATCAACTGTCATGATGATTGGCGCCGTGTGTGTGTGTGTTATAGCCGTCGCACTACTAGGGGTGCTGTCCTTATCATTTGGAGGTACCAGATACCACAGGTAGAAGAGGGATGAGACATGCTGTATGCATGCCTGGTGCAATGCCATGAACACCAAAGCGCACACATCATAATCAAGAACGAGTGGCAGTTGCTCCATATCTCAGTGCAGAAGAGCCCTGGCATATGGTTTTTTTGCTGAATGTCGATTTTTCAAAGCAATGCCAGTTTTGAAAGCTGTGCAAGTTGGACATGCCGTTCACTGCTCATTTGCTACGCCTTTACCCACTTAAGCATAGGCACAGCTGTGGCGACTTGTTCGTGGGTCGTCTCAATTTTGCCGGGATACAGGTCGCCTGACCGCGTCCTACGCATAGCAAACCGTATGGACGCAGGCAACGGAGTTAATGGCCCGCGCCTGGGGATAGCGGAGCTGCGAAAGGTGATAACGAGGTTGAACGAGTTCGCCATTGGCTGCCCATATCAGCATTGTAGTCCTCTGAGCGTGCTGCACCCGCTGACCCCTGTTCCACATAGTCGCTTGCGCCAGCCGGGTTAGCAGTGCGCCCCTCTCCGGCCCGGTCGCCGCTGACGCAGGTCTGGCACCTTCCGCGAGATGCCGCCGCCGTTCGACTCAATGTCTCCGCAGCTATGCTCAAGAACGCTTGTGTGAACGTGGGCTGTCAAAGGTGGCCATACAGGTCAGTCACATGGGTACCCACGACCCTGCTGGGATCATTAACACAACGTTCTGCTTGTCCATGTCTAGGTCCCAGGTCTCGATTGCAGCCTAGCAGCCCTCTTGTCCCTCACTAGGGCCTCCATTTGAGCCGGATCAGAAGTACCTACTAGCAGCCACTATCAGCCACTAGCAGCCACTAACTAGATCCGACTCAAACAGTGTTATTGGGCTGTGTGGAGTAAACCCAGTGCACATGGCACATGAGCCGCCTACCACCTACACTATTGCCTGACCCGTTAGAGCAACGTGTAGAGTTGGCATGACAAAACATGCACTAATTGTAAGCTGATGACAGCTCAACAAAGGGAGACACATTACTGTGCCTCAGCAGGCTGCTGCTGCTGCTCCTGGGCCTTGGGGGGCTTGTCTCGCAGCCGCTTGTAGCCCAGGCCAGGGTACTCCTTGCCCTTGGCTGGCAGAGCTCCCTGGTCTGGCCAGTAGCACAGCTCCAGCGGGCGCCACCTGCTCTCTCCAATGCGCTGCATGTTCAATGCTGCATTGCAGTCCCTGTCCAGCCACCTGCCTGGCTGTGGTGCTGGCTTGGCCGTGGCAGCCTTGCCCTTGCCCTTGGTGGGCTCAGCTGCCGGCTTGCTGCGCTTGGCTGGAGGGGGAGTGCTGGGCCCTGGCTCTGAGGCTGCTGGCTGTGTGGCTGCCTGGCTGCTGCGTGGGGCCTGTGGGGGCTTGCGGCTTGTGCTTCTTCCTAGCCATCACGCGATGCGCAGTGCGACGTGAAAAATACACGGTTGTGTGAGAATACACAAGTGCTGATGCAGCCAGGCTATAACTTTCAGCATTGCAGCCTAGCAGCCAGACTGTGTCACAGCCACTGCAGCAGTGCGCTGTCCTGCACTTTTGCTGTACTGGTGTTGCATGTCATTCTCATCTGTACTACAGAGTCTGATCAAAGCAGGTGCCTGGTTTGAAGGCTATGATGGCTAACTGGTTTGTGAGCTCCCTAACAAAACCTTGGCATTGTACTATGATGACCTGCCAGCCTGTGGCCGTCGAATCCATGGCTGCCTCACAGCTACACTGGACAGTTGCTCACCCGTCATTACACCTTGCTGTTTGGGCAGCACCTTGATTCCAGGCCAGCAGCACAGCTGCAGCGACCTTGCTTTTCCCATCCTTCCCCCAGGCCTTGCTTCCAGCCATAGCTTCAGCACCTCCCTCACCGGCCTAGAGGGCAACAAGTACCACGCAAAGGAAAAATCAGGCTTTCACAGCTGACTTTCACAAGTGTAACGCTGTGTTGGTGTCCCGTTCTAGCCTGTTGGCGGCTATAGGAGGAGAGGGGTTGTTGCAGCAGCCCTTCCCTTCCAGATCTATGTTATCTTGCAGCTTTACAGAGATAGCTTGCACTGAGTGGCATCCCCATCAGTTGGGCAAATCCCACGACCATGCGCGACTCAGTCCTCATGGAGGACATTGAGCAGCCTCACTGATGAGTCTGATCAGTGCCCGCCCCTGATGCTGATGTGCACATGCGCAGGAAGCTGGCATCACTGCAACAGTTGCGTGCGTTCATCCTTACACATCCAGACAAGGACGCAACTCTTCAACAGGTGCTTGGGGCCAGGTGCCTACCAGACAGCTCTGCTAGTTATCCTGGCTCAAAGGGTGAGCTGGGAGAAGACGTTGGTCAGGCTGGGCCCACGGGGGGCTGGGAGCTGGCATCCAGAGGTAGGCAGCATGGTCACCCAGGTAGCTGCACTGCTGTGCCCAGGAGTATCTTGACGCCATCCAGCACGCCTTGGAGCAGCTGCACCTGGATCCCAACTACGCCATTGGCCCCGAGCTAACGGCCTTGAGGCGGTGCGTGCTGCTACCTCCTCTGCCACTGCCATCGTGCTCCAAACCAACATCACCGTCACCTTGGCCACCATGCTCCGCATCACACCAGTTCTGCCAACTTACAGTCCATGCTGTATATCGCATTTAGTCTTTCTTCATCAATATGTCAATATATTAAACAATATTTGAGATTTCATAGTAACATTTTTCAGCCATTGAGATAGACAGCGTAAAGTTCCCCTACTACTAGGAGATGCGTTATCTGAAATCTGAATTGTCGGAACCTGTACAAAAAACAGCCGGCAAAGGTGATGACCTTTCATGACAGCGTGATCATGAGCAGGAGCACGAGGCACAGGGCTAAGGTCAGCATGTCATACACTGGTCGCGCTGTCTGTTAAGGCAGCAGCTCACCCGCTGGGGCACCTGCAGGCACTGCTGGAAGAAGGCTCAGCGGCAGCGTCTGGTTCCTGGAGCCCCCTCCTTCCAGTTCGGTGATTTCGAGCCCGAGCCATTGTCCGCCGACGGTGACACCGACTGTCCCGGGCAGCAGTTTGAGCCGAGCAGCTCAAGCGGTGCGGGTGCCGCCCCAGCCGTCAACGGTCTCAACAACAGCCGTAGGGTGCAGCCGATGGCGCAGCTGGTCAAGAGGGAGCTGAGGGATGCGTCTTGCGTATCCGGCTTCCCCCACCTCGCCCTGAACCTGAAGCGCGGCTTGGACTCAGGGCCCCTGGAAGAGGCTGACAGCCTGCCACCTCCGCCACCTCCGCCCCTGACTTGGATGCCGCCCTGTCAGGGCCAGGCAAGAGGGCCCACCAAGCACCAGGGCCGAGCCCGCAGGCTGTCAGAGGGCAGGGGGCCCGAGCCCAGCAACCCTGCTCAGCGCTCCCACAGAGCCTCCAGCGTGCAGCGCAGCAGCAGCAGCAGTCAGCTGCCTGGCCTGCCGCCTGGCCCACAGCTGCACTCCGCCGCCCTCAGCTGGCCAACGCTCCCTGGCAAGGCAGAAGCTGAGGAGCGGCCACAGCCCCAGCAGGTGGTAAACCTGGCCGACCTCCTACCACCCTGGCCACAGCCTGACGCGGGCATTGCTGCTGTTGATGTGTCGCTCTCTAGACAGTTGCCCAACTGCGGCTGGCCCACCCAGCCTCTAGACCTCTCGCAGCTGTGGGGGCTGCCAGCTGCCACCACCTCCCTGGGCCTCACCCTGCCGCCATCTGCTGCCGCGCCTGTGCCGCCCTTGGCGCAGACCCAGTCAGCTCCACTGGCCCAGGAGTGTGAGGCAGCAGAAGCAGGAGCCAGGCCACATGGCCTGATCAACTTGCAGCACAGTGCTGAAGCTATGTGCAGCTTGCCACCAGCCCCACGCAATACCCCACCCCGCCTGCCCTCCCCGCCTGCTGCACTGCCGGCTCTTCCTGGGGCCAGTGTGGGAGAGGAAGGCTTGGCTGCAATGCCGAACACCGCCATCTTGCTGCAGCAACTCAAACCGGACATGGACGCAGTGGATGGTGGTATGGCAAAGGCCGCAGGGTCGAGGGTTAAAGCTTTGCCGCACTGTCCTGCTTCGCGGCCTTCGTCCCCCCCCACCTGCATCACGACCACCGCTACCATCCTGCCCACCCTCCCCGCTAGTCTGCTGCTGTCGATACCCACACATGGCAAGAAGGCACACGAGGCAGCAGTGGCCACTACATCAGCAGCACCAGGTGTTCTGGTAATGGGCAGCAGCCTGCCCCCCGTTAAACCAGACGCCCCTCCCTCCCCCGCTGCCATAGCCGCACCTGAAGAGGAAGCTATGGGGCTGGCTGGGCAGCAGGGGCGGCTGAGGGAGCTGCTGCAGCAGCAGTTGGAGGCGGAGTGGCAGGCCTCTGCTGCTGCCCTCAAGCGTGCGCGCGAGTTAGCTGCTGCCCTGGAAGCGCTGGGCCACCAGCAGGGAGGGGAGGGCAGCGGGGCAGCTCCCAGCCTCTCCAGCAGCCAGGCTGGCGCTGGTGCCGGCCCCCTGCCCCACAGCTCAACCACTGTCCCAGGCATGTCCCTATCCGCAACAGCAGTAGGCACTGAAGCCCCGCCCCACCCCACCCCAGACATGGCAGCCTTGGCAGCCGCGTCCACGCAGCCCAAGCCCATGCCACTGCTGTGCCTGCCGTCCACCAGCCAGCGCCCCCGTCCTGCCGTGAGCAGCAGTGCCTCTGTGGACCAGCCTCCCCCTCAACAGCTAGAGGGTGATGAGCTGTGGGGGGGGCAGGAAGCTGACCTGCCCGATGGCCCTGAGGGGGCGCAGGAGCTGGTGCCAGTGGAGCAGGGCACACCTCGTCTGGGCTGCCCGGCCTCCATGGACAGCATGTGGGCCAGTCCGCAGCCAGTGGCTCTGCCTGCCGCCACACCCCTGTGCGCCCCCGACCACACAGGGGGTGGGTGTCGCACCCGCGGCCCCTCTATGACCCGTGTGGAGCAGGAGCAGCCCACCCTGTCCCACCTGCCCGGCCGCCCTCCTGCCGACACGCCACATCAGGGCCTGCAGGCCAGCGGAGACCAGCAGCAGCAGCCGGAGGTCACCACAGCGGCCCAAGCCAACTCCTCCCACACCCCTTCCCTACCCCGCCTGCTGCCTTTCAGCCCATTCGACCCTCAACTGGCGGACGCGAACACGCTCAGCTGCCACCTGCCCAAGGCATGGGATGCGGCGGGCACGCCCTTCACCGCGTGGCAGAAGGCGGGGGGCCGAGGGCAGCGGCCAGGAGGCAAGGGCTCTGGGTTCCTGCCCCTGTGGGCCCTGGCTAGCCCTAGGGCGGCTGAGGGGGTGGTGCCCGTTGCTGCTAGCCCCACAGCCCCCAGACCTCAGGAGGGGGGTCAGTGCGACATGGCGTCCATCCATGATTGGCTATGCACAGATGAGCCCATGGTTGACATGGCCATGTGATGCTGCTCAACTCCTGCAGGGATGTGCCACCCACCTTTTCCCGCAGCACTTCCCTGCCAGTATTGACTGACCTGCCGCTGCTCATGCTTCGGATCCCATTGTGATGCCACCGCCCCTCACATGACCTGCATGACATTGGTCAGCCATGTGCATTGCAGAGTACCTTACCCTCGAGCTGCATAATGCCTATAAGGCGTCCATTGGCACCATTGGCGTTCCATAGGCATGCTTACTTCTCAGGTTGCGTTGGATCCTTGCATCCTCGAACAGCAAAGCACCCGGACCATTGCATGCGGCGCATATACTGGTACATTGTTGCATGTGATAGAGCTGGGCTGGCATGTATGCTGGGGAAGGTAGGGCACGCTCTCTTGCTCATCACTAGTGCATGTCAAGCATTGTGTGCTCAGCAGCATGGTGTGATGGCCCTTGCAATGATGACACCGACTCGTGCCCTAATTTCCAGTGTATGAGCTAAGCATTTCAAGTGTCAAGCTGTCAGTTTGAAGCTGCCAGTGTTGTGATCAGGGATGGTACGTGCCGCTGGGATGGAGGTTTACAGTGGAGGGAGATCCTATCTCAGGCCAACACCCAACAGGGAATGTCTAGCATGAAGACTGTCGTTGGTATTGGCAAGAACTCAAGAACAAAGGCACATGCAGGGGGCAAATGAAGCATTTGTGAGTGCAATGGCCCTGCAGGCAACCAGGCAGGCAGGCATGACACTGTGCATGCACATGCACTGTGAACAGTCAAAGGGGGCTGCATGCATGACGTGCAGGGGGAGGAAGAAGGGCATCAGTCTTGTCGGCATTCGGTGTACCAAGCAGTGTGTATCAGTTATTGCTCTTTGCCTGTATGTTTGCACGCCTGCTGTTGTAAGCTCCACATGGGTATGAACAGCAACTTCTTGGCTCTGACATCATTGCATCAGAACAGTTGCAATAGCCCATCAAAGGACGTGTGACAGTCAGGGCTTTCCTGCTACCAGAGAACCACCTGGGATAGGTGAATACACTTTCGTGGCCACCTGTCCCCTGAGTCACAGGTCAGGTCAGGGCGGATTCCCCCGCTGATGCGTGAGACCTTGGTGCTCGCTATGCCCCACCTGGCAAAGTATGGAATTGTTGGGCACTTCATACGAAATCCAGATGTCGTACACACAAATAACATAACATTTTCAACGTCATGGTTTTGAATTTTGGTAATTTTGGTTTTCGATGGTTTGGTTTAATAGCTTGCAAGCTTGCCAACAGAAGCACGGCACATAGGCCGAGATGATCACACCTACTAGAGCACGGGCTGTGGGTTCAACGGAGCAGCCCGCCAGGGAAGCGAGTACGCCGATGCGGGCGGGGCACGATGCAACTGCTGTGTGGGTCGAGCTTTCTAATGCCATGAAAGGTGCAATGCATGGTTAGAAAGCCGTTGCTCTTGCACTTTGTACTTGGTCACCCTGACGCAACGCTGGCTGCACTGTGGGACAGGGCACACACAAGCCTCGGCAGATTTACTTGTGAGAGCTGCCACCACGCAAGCAGAGGTGGATGACTTTGTGCGCCAGCTCCTCCAGTAAGGTGGCCCTGTTCGGCATGGTTTGGCTTGCATGCTGCATAGTATTTACTGGACAAAACAGGCATCCCTGGGCCTGTTCTCTGCTGTGGCACACCTCAGGCAGCTGCATGCACGGCAGCAGGAGAGGGACTTGCTGGATGCCCAATTGCGCCGCGATCGGAATGAGTTCACGGCGCAGGCCAAGCTGCTGAGTCATCACTTCCAGACCGCCCAGCAACGAACGTCCGCATTGCAGGGCCACAGTGAAGGACTTGAGGTGGGCTTAGTGGTGGGCTTAGTGTTGGTTAGCTCCTCCACACGCATGGAAGCTTGGCTCTGACCATGGGCTGGTCTGCATGCATGCAGGCAGAGCTTGCGCAAGCCAAGAAGCTGTTGGAGCAGGCATCAGCTGAGCGCGACCAGCTCAAAATCCAGGTTGTTGAGTACCAGGCGCAGGTGTGTGGGCCACAAAGCATGCAGCCTAGATCCTGGCCCCACTGTTGTCTGCAATGCAAGCAAGCCTGGACTGTGGAGTTCTGAGTCATCATCACCAGCAGCAACAGCAGCATTGCCGTCATTACGTGGCACTGGCTGATGTGCTGTCACACGCATTATGCGTTGCTACAGCACATGAAACTAAACAAAATGTAACAAGTTTTGGCTCGCTCGGTGTTTGTAGTTTGGTGTTGCGGCTGTGCTTGTTGCAGCTGTGCTTGTTGGTAGTTGCCATGTGTCCATGAGAGCGAATTCGACCATGACTTCTTGACAGCCTGGTTTCAGCAGTTCTGATTGCACAATGAGGTCCTGCCGCTGTTCAGACTGCACACAGACTTCACAACAGCTGTCGCAACATACTTCAGTCACAACAGCAGCAGGCAGCAGTAACCACGATTGGCACAGAATGCATGACTCCTTCCTGTAGCTTGCCGTTTCAATACCATGGCCGGGGGTGCTGCCTGTGTGTAGCTTCCTTTGGCTACACCTTCATCAACCTAAGCTTCATCAGGGCACAACCCCTATGACTGCAAACCCCATCCCCTGGACCATTCCCTGACCACTAGGCTTCCCATCAGAACTACCAGCTTGGTGCTTGTAACACCCTTAGCTGCCAGCCAGCCGTTAGGCTGAGGATATCGGTTTACATGTCGAAGTCAGTGTCAGGGGCTGTGAGCCTGTCGTGTTCGTAGCTAGACCTTGGGGTTGCAGCGCATTGGGGAAAGCAGGTGGCGCCCACTGGAGCTGTGCTGGTGACCAGACCAGGCAGCTCTGCCAGCAAAGGGCAAGGAGTACCGGAGCCTGGGCTACAAGGGGCTGCGAGACCGGCCACCCAAGGCCCAGCAGCAGCAGCCTGTGGCACAGCAGCGTGTGCCTTATACCTTGAGCTGTCATCAGCTTACTAGTGCATGTTTGTCATGCCGACTCTAGACAATAGCCCTGTCACAGGGGTCAGGCAGTGGTGTAGGTGGTAGGCGCCCATGCCGTGTGCCATGTGCATGGGAACATAACTCCACACAGCCCCATGACACGCACCTGAGTGGTCCCTAGTGGTCCCTAGTGGTTTGACTCTGATGTAGGCCCTAGTGAGGGACGAGGGGCTGGGGACATTGATGACTTGACCTTACTCTGGCGTCAGGGTAGCAGTAACGCACTGACTGGCGGGCTACTGGTGGCCGGCGCATGCGCAGCTTGCTTCTCAAAGTGAGGCACGTGATGAGCTGGTGGCTATGTTGACTGGCCGGGATGAGGTGCTGGCCGAGCTGAAGCTGGCGGTGGAAGAGCAGAGGTGAGGAGGGCTGGAGGCCACCAGGGGTGCAGGGCCAGCAGAGTTGTTGCTGGGGGCCCTGCAGGACTCAAGCAATGGGTTCAGATGAAGGGGGCATGCATCCTTGCCATGCAGCCGCCATGCAACCCCACTATGTGGCAGGGCCCACTGCACTACTATGGTGGAGTGACTGCACCTGGGCTGTGGATGCAGACCTGACATTGACTTGCCTGACACTGCTCCGGCTGCTGAGCAGTCTTTGCGTGAAGTGAAGTGCTCCACCCAGTGCTGGCCTGCCTCTGTGCATCTACAGACACGCAGCCAGGACTGCCCAGGCAGCCAAGGCTGCGCTGCAGACCCAGCTGAAGGGCATGGTTGCAGCAGAGCAGGAGCTGACGGTGAACCTGAAGGCCACACATGCCCAGATTGAGGAGCAGTTGCACAGCCTGCGCACCCAGCTCAAGGTGGGCAGCAGCAGCAGCCTGCACTGCCATACCCTAACCTGGGCACAGCATAACGCGGGCGTGATGTTGGGCACTGCTTCTGCACTTCCACTTCAACCAGTCATTGTGCCACAAGGTGCTAGGTTTGGGGACCTTGGTGGCTCTTCCAAGCTACTCATGGTTTTCATGGTCCTTGTGTCAGGATGAGCGGCAGCGCCGCCTGGTCGTGGCCAAGAAGAAGGCGGAGCTGGCGCAGCAAGTCAGTCTGTTGGGATCACGGCTGGCTGCCCTGGCTGCAGCAAGGGACGTGCGGACCCCAGCTCCTGACCAGGACCTGCCAGCATCGCCGCCAAGCAGCAGCAAGGTCAGTGCTAGGGTTGCCCTCAAGGCTGTTCAGGGAGGAGAGGGCTCTGCTGGGGGGCAAGCAGATGAAGAGTCAAGCTCTGGCACTGACATGCATGGTCATGACGCCAGCAGGCTTAAACTGAGGTGCATCATCACTCAGTCCTGCTATGGCGATGTGCCAGGGCTGGGCTCTACTTGCCATGCTCCTTGTTAATGTCTGACTGCTCTGGTGGTGTCAGCCGTCTTCTTCCACGTCCACTGCTGTTCCTTCATGCCCGGTGATGGTCATGACCTCAGGCTGTGACACCTAGTGCAAGCCATGGCAAGGCCATGCTGCATGCAGGCCATGCTCCGGCAAACCCCCGCCACTCGCGGGCGGCGGCCTGCAGTCAAACTGTCCAGCAAGGGAGGACCTTCATCTGCCAGCCGTAGCCACCAGTTGAGGCGACCCACTCCCTCACCCAACAACCCTGGACGCCCTGACCCCTTGCACCTGGCAGCTGCAGCTGACGGCACCCCCAGCACCCCCTACTCAGCCAGCAGCACT
Organism: Haematococcus lacustris; assembly: GCA_030144725.1. NCBI lineage: Eukaryota > Viridiplantae > Chlorophyta > Chlorophyceae > Chlamydomonadales > Haematococcaceae > Haematococcus > Haematococcus lacustris. Next base: position 2,261,453 of record JASKMD010000030.1, on the reverse strand, counting down.
AGCCACATGGCCAGCGAGGGGCTCACCAGCCGACCACCCACAAGAAGGCTCAGTGGTGGGATGGCAGCAGCAGCAGCAGGAGTGAGAGCTGCAGCTGGGGGCACAACAGCAGCAGCTGCAGCAGGAGCAGGGGGCCCCTCCTTCACTACTACGCTGGCGGGCCTGGAGGCTGGGCGGGGATTGCTTGGTGACTCGAGTGCCTTACATACTGCTTCTAACGAGGACCGCCTGGGCGACCACACTCAGGGCTTGTCCAGCCCAGGTCGGAGCCCAACGCAGCTGTGGCTGCCTGGCGTGGTGTTGGGGGCGGGGGTGGGTTCGCCGGGCCACTCCCACATATCACACGTCAGCGATGCAAGCATGGCAAGCAAACGGTCCTTGCACCAGAGCAGTGGGGGCTGGCTGCCATGATGTGAGCAAGGCTGGAAAGCTCATACATCCCCCACGCAGCGAGGCAGGTGCACAGCCAGCATCCTTGGAGCTTAGACCAAGCACTGCCCCACCAGCTACGCTGTACAAGCACACAAAGGCTGAGCAGAATGCCAAGCCCATCAAGGGCAGGGCTGCCATAGCTGGACCAGCCTGCAGCTTGGCAGATAGACAGGGACTACCATGCAGCGCTGAACATCTAGTTGGGAGGGCTAGGGAATAGGAGGGAGGGAGCGGGCTGCAACAGGAGGCCTGCAAGAAGGGCCTGCAGTTTGGACATGCTGTTACTTTTGATGAGGTCAACAGCTCCCTGGCCCCTTCCCACCATTGTGCAGCCAGTGACAAGCCTTGTGGGTCAGATAGCTGCCACAGGTGCATTCAAGACAAGAGGAGCTTGAATGAAGCTGACTTGCGGTGTTTGGGAGCTGAAACACAGCAGTTGACAGCGAGACCAGCCAGTGAGGGGCCTGATGTGGTTCCCAGTAGTGGCCCCCCGCAAGCCCCCACAGGCCCCACGCAGCAGCCAGGCCCCACGCAGCAGCCTGGAAGCCTGGGCCCAGCACTCCCCTGCCAGCCTAGCGCAGCAAGCGCACCAGGGCTGAGCAGGCAGCTGAGCCCAGCCCGCCCACCAGGGGCAAAGGTAAGGCCCAGGGCAAGGCTGCCAAGGCAAAGCCTGCCCCACAGCCAGGCAGGTGGCTGGACAGGGACTGCAATGCAGCACTGAACATGCAGCGCATTGGGGAGAGCAGGTGGCGCCCACTGGAGCTGTGCTACTGGCCAGAGCAGGGGAAGCTGCCAGCCAAAGGCAATGAGTACCCTGAGCATGGATACAAGCGGCTGCGAGGCAAGCCACCCAAGGCCCAGCAGCAGCCCGCTACGGCACAGTGGTGTGTGCTCCCCCTCTTGAGCTGTCATCAGCTTACGCTCAGTGCATGTTTGTCATGCCAACTCTACAACATAGCCCTCCGGGGTCAGGCAATGCTGTAGGTGGTGGGCGACCATGACCATGTGTATGCCATGTCTTTGCCATGTGCGTGCCATGTGCATGGAAACTCCACACAGACAAAACACCGCTTTGTAGAGGTCCACACTTAGTGTTCCACTGCAATGAAGGCTCTAGGTTGAGGGCCAAGGTGCTGAACATGCAGTCCGTCGAGCAAAGGGTGGCCCTAATGGCTGTGCTGGTGGCCAGACTAGCCAGCTCTGGCTGCTGAGAGCAGGAAGCAACCGGGCCTGGCTGCTAAGCGCCTGTGAGATTGGGCACCCAAGGCCCAGCAGCAGCAACAGCAGCAGTAGCCTAGTGTCAGTGCTAAGTTACGTCGAGCCAGGCCAGGTCGTACGGGGCTAGGCCGAATGCAACTGACATGGCACTCCATGCCGTGCAATGGTGCACTCATACGCTCTTCACCACATGGGAAGGGCTTCGTCCCGTTTCCGTGAACATTGTCATGAACTGACGGTGCCGGAACCGACAAGCTCGCATGGCATCGTCCATGTGCCGGAGCTGACCCATCACATGCTTGATGTGCTGTTCGGGCGCTCCCAACATTCAAAAAATGACAGGAAACCGACCCCTGGTAGTAGGACGGCTATAACTCTGCACTCACTACGCCAAATATTATGCTAGATGGTTCACAATGTAGCCAACCCAGCCAGCTACCTTTCACCCATCCAGAATTAATACACACTGAGTAGGCCGTGCACAACAAAGCGTCAAAGTTAGTGATTCAAATTTGAGCCGTAGCGGAGCATGCAGTCATCGCTGCGACCGCCCGCGTCGCTTAGGCTGCTCTACATGGGCATGCGCGTCGGCGGCAGTAGTCGGATCGGAAAGCGGTTGCAGCGATGTGGCACTGAGCCCACCTCCTCCCCATACCTGGAGGGCAATGCCACAGCTCGACCATTTTGACTTACAGCATGCTACTTACTGGGTTAACTTCCTCTCAGACATTGCTACAAACAACCATACTCAGACAAGCCAAAAGCTCACTTTGGTCTGTGACCCCCAACTCCCTTAGCCGATCTCAGGACCAGGGCCATGCAGTCAGACACACAACTCCACACCATGACCGAATTTGGACTCGGCTCCTCTGAGAGTTACACTCCTCTGCATGCCATCCACCTGCGTGCAAAGTTTCATAGCTCAACTGCCACCCCACAGCCCCGTGGCCCTAGTTCTGCTTGGAGAACATGATGCAACTTTGAAAGTGTTAAACTGATCCAGGCCTGCGCTGTTTAATGTGCGGTTTGTTCTAATAAATGCGCCAATGGGTCAAGAACAAGGTCTTTGTATCGATTTCCCTATAGTTGCAACGGGTGGAACACAGTGGAGGACACAGTGGAGGAGGGGGGGGTGTAAGCCGGTGATACCTTCGTGTGCGCCGACCGAAATGATGTATTCAGCGGAAGCGAACACAACCAGATGTTTTAGTTGCCCCGTCTAGGCGCCCTGCACGCCCGGCAGGCATCGCGTTGGGTGTTGGCCGGACATTCCATTTGTGAAGAACCAGCTCACTACGCTAGGTAGATGGGTTCACGGGGATGCGGCTCACCGTGCCAAGGCAATCAAGTCTCCCGGTAAAAGTTCCCCCTGTACGGGGGAAGTTTGTTGGCTGTAGATGGGGGAAGTTTTAAATTGCCCAACCGCGCTACTCGACAAGCACGAGCGACTAGCAACCCATACTACGGCTTGCTGGGCTCCATTGCAAGCTGTGACGCGCAACCTGGACGGCCCAGAGGTGGTCGCTGGGGGCGGTTACTGTAATCGTTGATGAACGGCCGCAGCGATGCCGACCACAAGCCGTCCCTTAACACCAGCCGACCCACTCCCGTACACGCAGGAGTTATGACCCCGCCGAGGCAAGCGAGGACAACGCACAGCTGAAGGACAGCAAGAAGACACGCGTGGAGCTGAGCTAGGCGCGGGCCAGGCGAGCTACAGGTAAGATGGTTAGGGTAATACCTAGCCACCAACACATTAGGGGCAGCACTAACAATTCGCCCCTTGCATTACCCTTGCCATAACTCTGTTGTTGTGTGCCTATACATGCAGGCCATCCACAATAACAGTTCAAGGAGACCCCAACAACTTAGAACGGCAAGACCGGCGACCCGCCGCCCAGCCCCACCCCTTGCCGCCGCAGCCCAGCCCTGCCCCACCCCCTCCCAGCCCTGCTCCACCCCCTCCCAGCCCTGCCCCACCCCCTCCCAGCCCTGCTCCACCCCCTCCCAGCCCTGCCCCACCCCCTCCCAGCCCTGCTCCACCCCCTCCCAGCCCTGCCCCACCCCCTCCCAGCCTTGTGTTGCCCCTCCCCTCCCTGCCCAGCCCTGCCCCACCCCCTTTCAGCCCTGGCCCACCCCCTCCCCACCCCTGCCAGCCCTGCCCCACCCCATCCCAGCCTTGTGTTGCCCCTCCCCTCCCTGCCCAGCCCTGCCCCACCCCCTTTCAGCCCTGCCCCACCCCCTGCCAGCCTTGCGTTGCCCCTCCCCTCCCTGCCCAGCCCTGCCCCACCCCCTCCCAGCCTTGCGTCGCCCCTCCCCTCCCTGCCCAGCCCTGCCCCACCCCATCCCAGCCCTGCCCCACCCCCTCCCTGCCCTGCCCCACCCCCTGCCAGCCCTGCCCCACCCCATCCAAGCCCTGCCCCACCCCCTCCCAGCCTTGCGTTGCCCCTCACTGCCCTGCCCTGCCCTGCCCTGCCTGTAGGTGTGTGGCAGTGCAGTCTTCAGTTCGCAGCAGGCTGCAGGTTTGCTGCAGTGCATGTGCAGCAGCAGCAGGCTGCAGTGCATGTATTACAGTGCATGAGCAGCAGCAGCAGGTTGTAGTGCATGAGCAGCAGTGCAAACAGCAGCAGCAGTGGATGGGCAGCAACAGCAGGCTGTAGGTGTGTAGCAGTGCAGGTAGCAGCAGGCTGCAGGTGTGCTTCTGTGCATGAGCAGCAACAGCAGGCTGCAGTGCATGTGTTACAGTGCATGAGCAGCAGCAGCAGCAGCAGCAGCAGGTTGTAGTGCATGAGCAGCAGTGCAAGGACAGCAGCAGCAGTGGATGGGCAGCAACAGCAGGCTGTAGGTGTGTAGCAGTGCAGGTAGCAGCAGGCTGCAGGTGTGCTTCAGTGCATGAGCAGCAGCAGCAGGCTGCAGTGCATTTGCTGCAGTGCATGAGCAGCAGCAACAACAGGTTGTAGGTGTGTTTCGGTGCATGAGCAGCAGCAAGAGCAGCAGGCTGTAGTGCATGAGCAGTGCATGGACAGCAGCAGCAGGCTGTAGGTGTGTGGCAGAGCAGTCGTGTATTAGAAATCAGCAGCAACTTTGAGCCCATCTGAGAAGAATGTCGCATGGTACAAAAGCTTTCAAGCTGTCCTGAGCCTCCGTTCAGTTCCATGCCACACAACGTGATTTGTAAGCTGTGAATGGTCAAGATGTAATGAAGAAAACGGTGCTGGTCATTAGCCGTGTATCCTCATCTCAAATGATACCTACACCTTTGTATGGACAACACCACCACGCGGTGATGCGCTAAGGCCGCAAACGTGGTAGCCACCTGCTACATACCCCCTTTGCATGTATGCATCACGGTCATGCTTAGCAAGTGCAGGCCTGGCAGTGATCCACACCCAATGTGTCACAGCTAGCTGGACCATGGATGGTACCTATAGTGGAGGCTCACCAGATCCAGCCACATGCTAGGGTGTGGTGCGCCACATGACCCTTGTATGGACACCACCACCACGCGGTGATGCGCTAAGGCCGCAAACGTGGTAGCCACCTGCTACATACCCCCTTTGCATGTATGCATCACGGTCATGCTTAGCAAGTGCAGGCCTGGCAGTGATCCACACCCAATGTGTCACAGCTAGCTGGACTACGGATGGTACCTATAGTGGAGGCTCACCAGATCCAGCCACATGCTAGGGTGTGGTGCGCCACATGCCCCTTGTATGGACACCACCACCACGCGGTGATGCGCTATTGCTGCAAACGTGGTAGCCACCTGCTACATACCCCCTTCGCATGTATGCATCACGGTCATGCTTAGCAAGTGCAGGCCTGGCAGTGATCCGCACCAAACCCAACCATATGCTACCACGCGGTATTACATCGACGCTGCAACTGGCACGGTCAAGTACGCTAGGTCTATTGTATACCCTGATATTCGAGTTGCAATTGCCGATCACCGGGGGAATTGTCTTACACAACCAATATGGTGTCCATATGCGGCTACACAAGCAATGGCATGGTTAAACAACCGCATATTGCATGCCTTCATTTGCATAAAGCTACCAAGACCACCGCAGACCATGCCAGATCTATGCCTTGAAATGAGCTTGCATGCAACCAGACACACACCGCACATGTTGCTGTCCTGTGCCCTGTGCACTGCTGGTCATGCACTACAGCCTGTTGCTGCTGCGGCTGCTCATGCATTGCAGCACATGCACTTTAGCCTAGTAGTGCTGCTGCTGCTCATGCACTGAAGCACACCTACAGCCTGCTGCTACCTGCAGCCTGCATTACCACACACCTACAGCCAGCTGTTGCTGCCCATCCACTGCTGCTGCTGTCCTTGCACTGCTGCTCATGCACTACAGCCTGCTGCTGCTGCTGCTGCTCATGCACTGCAGCAAATGCAATGCAGCCTGCTGTTGCTGCTCATGCACTGAAGCACACCTGCAGCCTGCTGCTACCTGCACTGCTACACACCTACAGCCTGCTGTTGCTGCCCATCCACTGCTGCTGCTGTCCTTGCACTGCTACTCATGCACTACAACCTGCTGCTGCTGCTCATGCACTGTAACACATGCACTGCAGCCTGCTGCTGCTGCACATGCACTGCAGCAAACCTGCAGCCTGCTGCTACCTGAAGACTGCACTGCCACACACCTACAGGCAGGGCAGGGCAGGGCAGGGCAGTGAGGGGCAACGCAAGGCTGGGAGGGGGTGGGGCAGGGCTTGGATGGGGTGGGGCAGGGCTGGCAGGGGGTGGGGCAGGGCAGGGAGGGGGTGGGGCAGGGCTGGGCAGGGAGGGGAGGGGCAACGCAAGGCTGGGAGGGGGTGGGGCAGGGCTGGGCAGGGAGGGGAGGGGAGGGGCGCGCAAGGCTGGCAGGGGGTGGGGCAGGGCTGGCAGGGGGTGGGGCAAGGCTGGGTGGGGGTGGGGCAGGGCTGGGCAGGGAGGGGAGGGGCAACACAAGGCTGGGAGGGGGTGGGGCAGGGCTGGCAGGGGTGGGGCATGTCTGGGAGGGGTTGGGGCAGGGCTGGGCAGGGAGGGGAGGGGCAACGCAAGGCTGGCAGGGGGTGGGGCAGGGCTGGGAGGGGGTGGGGCAGGGCTGGGCAGGGAGGGGAGGGGCAACACAAGGCTGGCAGGGGGTGGGGCAGGGCTGAAAGGGGGTGGGGCAGGGCTGAAAGGGGGTGGGGCAGGGCTAGGCAAGGAGGGGAGGGGCAACACAAGGCTGGGAGGGGGTGGGGCAGGGCTGGGAGGGGGTTGAGCAGGGCTGGGAGGGGGTGGGGCAGGGCTGGGCTGCGGCGGCAAGGGGTGGGGCTGGGCGGCGGGTCGCCGGTCTTGCCGTTCTCAGTTGTTGGGGTCTCCTTGAACTGTTATTGTGGATGGCCTGCATGTATAGGCACACAACAACAGAGTTATGGCAAGGGTAATGCAAGGGGCGAATTGTTAGTGCTGCCCCTAATGTGTTAGTGGCTAGGTATTACCCTAACCATCTCACCTGTAGCTCGCCTGGCCCGCGCCTAGCTCAGCTCCACGCGTGTCTTCTTGCTGTCCTTCAGCTGTGCGTTGTCCTCGCTTGCCTCGGCGGGGTCATAACTCCTGCGTGTACGGGAGTGGGTCGGCTGGTGTTAAGGGACGGCTTGTGGTCGGCATCGCTGCGGCCGTTCATCAACGATTACAGTAACCGCCCCCAGCGACCACCTCTGGGCCGTCCAGGTTGCGCGTCACAGCTTGCAATGGAGCCCAGCAAGCCGTAGTATGGGTTGCTAGTCGCTCGTGCTTGTCGAGTAGCGCGGTTGGGCAATTTAAACTTCCCCCATCTACAGCCAACAAACTTCCCCCGTACAGGGGGAACTTTTACCGGGAGACTTGATTGCGCCGTCGCCGTCTTGCCCAGCCGTCAAGGACAGGCTGCGGGACTGGCTGCGCTGCTCATAGCTGCTCCTTTCCCGCGTGACATGTCGCCTCTGTATCGCTGTATTGTATCGATACAAAAAATACACGTTTTTTCGTGTATTTTCTTGTATTTCCTGTATCGATACATGTATTACCCATCACTGGTGGCAGTACGCGAGCAAAGACTCCAATGGCTAGCGCTGATGGTCAGATTACGCGGACTAAACAGTGGCTGCCAATGTGACAAACGCTATTGAAAACGATGCGGTATTCAGAGAGTAGTTGCATGTTCTATTTTACATTTAGCTAGTTAGTCAGCTCGGGGCCTTTCGCCGAGCTTAGTGGCTTACCAGCTGCGGAGGGTGCTGGGGAGACGGGGCGCTTGCGGTTCCTTTTCGGGGACATCACAGGGACTGAGCAACACCATCGGAGCGGAGTGGCCGTGCTGGGAGGTGCATCAAATCGCCGTCCAACCGGAGGGCCGGCAACCGGAGTCCGGAAGTGAGGTCCATTACATATACATTACATGGTGTTGTCCCCGTTCAGGCATCCAGCTGAGGCATCCAGCTACCTACTACCTACTGTACTAGTTACATATAAACAGTGTATTGAATTCAGCCCTCTTATCCCTCACTAGGGCCTACTAGCAGCCACTAACTAGATCCGACTCAAACAGTGTTATTGGGCTGTGTAGAGTAAACCTAGTGCACATGGCACATGAGCCGCCTACCACCTACACTATTGCCTGACCCGTTAGGGCAACGTGTAGAGTTGGCATGACAAAACATGCACTAATTGTAAGCTGATGACAGCTCAACAAAGGGGGACACATTACTGTGCCTCAGCAGGCTGCTGCTGCTGCTCCGGGGCCTTGGGGGGCTTGTCTCGCACCCGCTTGTAGCCCAGGCCAGGGTACTCCTTGCCCTTGGCTGGCAGAGCTCCCTGGTCTGGCCAGTAGCACAGCTCCAGCGGCCGCCACCTGCTCTCCCCAATGCGCTGCATGTTCAATGCTGCATTGCAGTCCCTGTCCAACCACCTGCCTGGCTGTGGGGCAGGCTTGGCTTTGGCTCTGGCAGCCTTGCCCTTGCCCTTGATGGGCTCAGACCCACTCCCTCACCCAACAACCCTGGACGCCCACAGCAGCCATACCAGGCTAGCGGCTCAGCTGTGTGTAACAATAGCAACAATAACAATACCTGATCCCAGCCTGTGGCTTCACCTGTGGCTTCACCTGATCCCAACCTGATGTGGCCTGATGCAGCCTCTACTAGAGGCTAGAGACTGGAGGCTCTAGCTCCCCTGACTCGCACCCCATGGTTGCCATGAGCAAGCCATATACAACTAGTGTGGCTTCTGTGGCTACCTGAAACATGCTAATGATAACCTGATGACGCCCCCTCTCACCCTCCACATAACCATGAGCAAGCCATACATCCCTAGTGTGGCTTGCACTCCCCACGATGACCAGTCAAACAAAACTCATTCAACAAGGAACAATATGTTTGACTGTGGGTAATCTCACTCAGCTACTCCCAAACAAGTTGAAGCATCCTCGGTCGCACCATTGACTTGTGGGCAACCCCGACGATGACCAGTCATAGCCATAAGCGAGCCAGTACATACATCTCCAACGTGGCTTGCACTCCCGTGTGACTAGTGTGACAGTACTTATATGTGACTGACATGTATGTGACTAACATCAGACACGTGATGCAAATACATGCATGGGGTCACACACTGCACGCATCCGTCTTATGACGCCTTCAAGGTGAGCAAGCTGGTGGCCATGCCATGGCAGTCGTGCTTCAGGCACAGCTGGCAGGTGGAGAGTCAGGAGCGGCAGCGCGCACCAGCACATGCGCATGCCAGATCTGCAGCACACAAGGACTGGCTCAGTCTGGTGCTGTGTGTCTGGCTCCACAGGCCTTAATGCACAATGTTCATGCACTGCAGATGACATGGTGCCATTGCGCAGCTCAGCGGGTACAGCAGCGGAGAAGAGGGCTTGGGAGGGCTAGGGAATAGGAGGGAGGGAGCGGGCTGCAACAGGACGAAGGCAGGATCAGGTCCCCTCACTGGGGGAGTATTGTGACAGGCGCTTTGGCCATGGCAACAGCTCCCTGGCCCCTTCCCACCATTGTGCAGCCAGTGACAAGCCTTGTGGGTCAGATAGCTGACACAGGTGCATTCAAGACAAGAGGAGCTTGAATGAAGCTGACTTGCGGTGTTTGGGAGCTGAAACACAGCAGTTGACAGGGCACAACAGCATTGTGTGTAGACTGCGGTGTAGCACCATAGTGTTTGTGCGTGTAAACACACCCAGCACGGGGTGGATGGTGCTGCAGTGACTGTATAGTTCAGTGCTGCCAAGGCAGACACGAAGACAGTGATGTAACTGACTTCCATAGTCCACAAGGGAGATGTGCAAGTATGTTGCTACCCTGGAGCTAGCAAGAAACCAGGCTGCACTCGCTGAGGTGCATGTCACAGTATAGTGGCTGATATCCTGACTCGTGTGTTGCCTGGTGCCAGCCCTGCCCTTCCCTGCCCCTTGAGCCTCACCGCTGTCACGCTCTGCAGCTGCACAGGGTTCACCCAATGGAGGCACTGGCTGCCGGGCCAGTGTCCCGCCACCTCATCCAGCACGGCCTGGTGGGGCAGGGGCCGGCTGCTCCACAGCACCCAGTGCTGGATGCCTGGCTCAAACCTGGGTGCGCATCAGACCAGCAGGAGCAGGTGCAGCAGCTTCTGCAGCGTTGCCATGCAAGCCATCAATACTTCCGGTACACTTGCTGCAGCACATGGCCCTGACATTACCCTGGGTACTTGGGCTCTATGTCTGCGTACTTGTCAGCCCTTTTGGAGGTGCCCTTTGGAGGTGCCCTTTGGTGGTGCCCTTTGGAGGTGCCCTTTGGAGGTGCGAGAGTGAGTGACACACGGGTATAAGTAGGTATGAGCAGGTATGAGCAGGTATGAGCTGACAAGTACATCAGCTGCACAGTAGCTGGTCCAGCGCTCCTGCTCCCCTGTGCCTCATGCACCCTCCTCAGCAGGTGTGCTTCACAGAGTGCTAGCAGCCCATGCCACACGGTCTTCACCCAGCACACAAGCAGCGTGCAGTGAAGAAGGGCAAGGGAGGCTAATCCCCTTCCCGTGTCAGGTCACACACAGCAGCGTGCTGTTGGCTGCTGCGTTGTGAGCAAGTGCTTGAGGTGCTTGCTGTGCGATGGCCATCAGGCAGGCCCCTGCCTCTGCCCGGCCGCACCAGTAGGGGAAGTCATTTAGGCGCCACACTATCACGGGTGCCTGATCTGGACATGCCACCCAAGCTGGGGCAACCGCCGCCACCTTCCCACCTGCCACACAGCAATGCAGCCAGCACCAGCAGCAGGGGCATACCCCGCAGCGTAGCAGTCCTGTGCTTCATCCCAGCTGCATGCCCACCACAATGGAGGCCTAACGCACATGCACTGCCCCTATCGCCCTTGCCTCGTACCGCCCTGCTGCCTCCTACCGCCCTTGCCCTTACCCCAGGCAAGGCGTACCACCAAGCTTACAAGCTGCCCTAGGCCAGCAAGCAGCTGCACTGGTGAATGCAGTGCAGCAGGGGCATTTGTGGCCAGGCCCACAACCTGACATCGGGCTGGTCACTGGGAAAACAAAGCCCTAAGAACTAGAAAATGTCTAAGAACAGCCTGTCACAGCCTGTGCTGTGCCTTGGGCCCTGGGTCATGCGGCTGCTGAGGGTGTCGAGTGTGCTGAGGGAGGGAGCAGTGTGGATTGAGTATCATGCACTGCTCAGAGGCCTGCAGGAGGCTCAGTGCACATGGAGGTATGCTTGCATGGCTGCTCCTGGTGAGCTTACCTGTAAGAACAGTACGTTGTGCCTTGAAGACAGTGATCATCAGGTAGTCCACGGTGCTTGCATACTCCGACTTCAACTGCAATAAACCGCACACTCAAGTCTATGGAATTAGATGTCTATGACGTCTAAACCCATCCCAGCCACTGACACCGACAACAACCCAGTCCACAGCGCTGGTGATGGCTCCACACAAACACCACCCCTAAGTGAGGGGACCTGATTGCCGCACATCAGCACATTGAGATGTAAAGATGACGATGGTGTTCATGACGAGTCAATAAGAGTAGCACCTCACACGGAATGCACCAAGGCAGATGGGCAACCACCTTGTGGAGGTAAGCCTGATACGCCTCCACATCTTCTGCTTTACGCCGGAGTTGGGCTAGAGCGGCCAGGCTGCCATCCTCTATTAGCTCCTTGGCTAGCTGCCTGGATTATGTCCAGATGTGTGGTACAGGCATGGAAAGGCGTAGGTACAGGTGGCACAGGCATACAGTGGTGCAAGCGCGATGGGGGAGATGTCCGCTACCATGAGATCGGGGAGGTGGGGGGTCCGAGCTCCGAGAAATCCTGCACCTCGGGCATGACGAGTCCGCGAGAGACCGGAGGAGATGCGTCCAAGGATCCGGTGAACAGAGAGGTGGGCAAATTGGATTGCTTCACAGCTCCCAGTGTCAGTCTCACTTGCGGCCCACCGATCGCAGAGCAGGGCAATAGCATGTGGCTAGATTGTTTGCATGCTGGTGTTGACACCTTGAGCTATTGCCTGCCTGCTGGTCAGGCGCTCCCAACATTCAAAAAATGGCAGTAAACCGACCCCTGGTAGTAGTACGGCTGTAACTCTGCACTCGCTGCGCCAAATTTTATGCTAGCTGGCTCAGAATATAGCCAACCCAGCCAGCTACCTTTCACCCATCCGGAATAACTATCCAGTCAGTAGGCCGTGCACAGCAAAGCATCAAAGTTAGTAATTCAAATTTGAGCCGTTGCGGAGCATGCAGTCATCGCTTCGACCGCGCGCGTAACTTGGGCTGCTCTACATGAGCTTGCGCGTCGGCAGCAGCAGTCGGATCGGAAAGCGGTTGCGGCGATGTGGCAATGAGCCCACCTACCCCCCATACCTAGAGGGCAATGCCACAGCTCGACTATTCGGACTTCCAACATGCTACTTACTAGGTTAAGCTCCTCCAGGACAGTGTTACAAACGCTCATACTCAGATAAGCCATACGCTCACTTTGGTCTGTGACCCCCAACTCCCTTAGCCGATCCCAGGACCGGGGCCATGCAGTCAGTCACGCAACTCCATACCGTGACAGAATTTGGACTCGGCTCCTCCGAGACTTATACTCCCCTATATGCCATCCACCTGCGTGCAAAGTTTCATAGCTCAACTGCCACCCCACAGTGGTGCTCTGGGTGGGGTGGGCTGGGAGGGGTGGGCTAGGAGGGGGTGGGCTTGGGGAGGGGGCGAGGGGAAAGGCTGGGAGGGGGTGGGCAGGCTCAAATGAGGTAGGCTCCTGCAATGATGGGTGGAGGGGGTCGGGCATGGTGGGTCGTTGCATGCCGTGGCCTTGAACCTGCCTGGTGAACATGATGTCACTTTGAAAGTGTCAAACTGATTGAGGCCAGGGCTATTTGATGTGCGGTTTGTTTCAAAAGATGCGCCAATGGGTCAAGAACAAAAACCTTATATCGCTTTTCCGCTAGTTGCAACGGGTGCAACACAGTGGAGGACACAGTGGAGGAGGGGGGCTGTAACATGGTGCTACCTTAGTGTGCGCCGACCCAAATGATGTATTTGGCGAGAAGCGAATATATCGCAATGTTTCAATCACCCCGTCTAGGCGCCCTGCACGCCCAGCAGACATCGCGTTGGGTGTCAGCCGGACATTCCATTTGTGCACAACCAGCTCACTACGCTAGGTGATGAGGAGCACAGATCTTGCGTTACATAAACTACTAGAGAACAAGCTTAAGAGCAACATGTCACACTGAAACCTCTATCAAGCATGTCATCATTCACCAGTCCATAACCACTACACACGGAAGTCTGATGGGCTGGATGACAATCTCACAACACTCCCACTCAGACAGCACATCAGCCAAAGCACTAGAGACATGTCCACATGCACATCACAAGTCATGTTAACATGCACATCAGCATGGACACATCCACATGTACCCCACCACACGACACGTTTGCAGGCACACCTACCCCACGAGCCTGACTCCTTCTCTTCCTTCTCCTTATGATGAGGGCATCAGCGAGCAACGTTGCCCCACTCATGGCACACCTAGCACTCCACAACCTTAGCCGCTCCTGTGCTGGTCTCATGAGTGCCCTGCCGAGCTCCCACTGCTTTGCCATCCCGCACATGCAGACCATTCATTCTGCCACCCATACCATGCTCCGCCTACTTGCCCAACTCAGCCTCACACCGCAACACATGGGGCAGTGCTCTCTGCACTGTTGGCTGCTCCATAGGCCTGCTCCACCATAGGCTTGTACTCTGCAAGCAAGCCTCTTAGCACAACAACAATCTCGTCCAAACTTTGACCACTGGTTGCTCTCAACCACCTTCCTCACGCCCGAGCGATGGACCTCACAAGCCATGCTCCCAGCTCAAACACCGGTTGTCTTGCTGCACTTCACCCACGGGCTCGGGCACTGAAGCCATCTTGCCCAGAACACGGACGCAAGCACTGAAGCTGTCTTGCCCGGACCACTCCACGGACGCACGTACTGAAACGTTCTTGCCCGGATAACACCACGGACGCAGGTACTGAAACCTTCTTGCCCGGAACTCCTTGAGCGCAAGCACTTAAGCTATCTTGCCCAGAAACACTAACGAGCGCAAGCACTTAAGCTGTCTTGCCCGGAACGCTCACTGCCCCCTATTCAAACTGGTCGACCGACACGGCACCACGGGCGAGTGGGCCCATAACCTGATGAGGAGCACAGATCTTGCGTTACATAAACTACTAGAGAACAAGCTTAAGAGCAACATGTCACACTGAAACCTCTATCAAGCATGTCATCATTCACCAGTCCATAACCACTACACACGGAAGTCTGATGGGCTGGATGACAATCTCACAACACTAGGTAGATGGGGCCTCAGCGATGTGGCTCACCGTGCCAAGGAGACCCATCTCGCCGCTGTGATTTGTTCGCGGGCACATGTGGCAGTACGCGAGCAAAGAATGCAATGGCTTGCGCTGATGGTCAGATAACGCGCATTGACGTGCAGCTGCCAATGTGACAAACGCTATCGAAAAAGATGAAGTACTGAGAGAGTAATCGCATGCACATTATCAACCCCATGTTGGGAGCGCCTGACTGCTGGGTGACTGAACCTGATCGACTCCAGTGCTTTCGTGCACATGATGATACAAACCCTGTGCAACCCTAACCATGTAGCCTGGGCATGAATTGGCAAGCGAGACCAAATGGTCAGATGGCTAGCGCCCTTGCATGAAGGCTGGCACAGCTGTGAAGCCTGGAGGGGGCCTGTCACAAACTGCTGTGCTGCTGGTTGCTGCTTGGCCCTGGGAGAGCCTATGGGTGGGCTTGGGGAGCCCTGTAGGGTCACAGAGTGCCCTGCTTCCTGTTCACGGTTCCCAGCGACGTCGTGGCCGGAGCGGCACATGGGCGTCATTGAGGGTGCCTGGGGGCTGGGGCAGGACCTGCTGCTGCGGACCCTTGAGGGGGCTGGCCTAGGAAGGACCGGAGCAGCACAGATAGGAATAGGAATAGGATAGCACAGGCACAAAACTGCTGCCCGGACGCATTGCTTGCTACCCATAATCAAGCGGTTGTTGAGCTCCGCCGCAACTGCGTCAACTTGCTCAGGGCTGAGAGCAGGTTGCGCTGCCTACACAGGGTTACGCACAGCAGCCTTGATGACCTGGCGCCGCTGTCCAACTACTTCCTTGACAGCCTGTCCCTCGTCACTGACATCTTGCTGCCCGCTGCCACTGGCACCTGCAAACACAGGAAAGCACAGCACACGCACGACACCTTGATGTACGCAGTCGCATTGTCGCAGGAGTCGCACACTGCGTCGCGTCGCCAGTCAGCTGCGTCGCTTCGTCAAGCTTTGCGGCTTACCGGTTGCACCCGGTGCGGGGAGACGGGGCGCTTGCGTTTCTTATACGGCGACATCTCAGGGACTCAGCAACACTATGGGAGAGGCCGTGTTGGGGGATGCATCAGATCACCACCCAACCGGAGTGCCGGCAACTGCAGTGAGGCGGATGTGATTTCCTTTACTCAGGCGTTCCCAACATGGGGTTGGCAATCTTCATGCAACTGCAGCCCACCTACTCAATCTTTTGATGTAACGTTTGTTGCGTCTGCTGCGATGTGATATTGCGCGTTTAATGTAAGACTGGAATTGCCATCGGAGTCATTCGATGCGGGCAGCCACATGTGACCCCGGATGTGTCCCAATCGCAGACCGTGGTTAGCTACACCGGTAAGCTACGTCCTTGGCTATCCGTTAGCGATGCACGACATGTCGGTGGCACGCACCACTGAAGTCCGGCAAACATGGCTGCGCGAGGTTCCTGATGGTGCAGGCCGCTTGGCGAGGATGTGAAGGAACCCGGGTTTGTGTGTGGCAGCGCTGTATCGCTGTAATGGTGGGCGGCACTGTAGGGACTAGTCACCCCCTCCAGTTATGATCCGCTTTATGTTTTGCACCATTGAACAAACAGCCTGACCTCACACATACCATTTGTAGCATACTCATAAACGCGTCCATGGCACTATGCAACTCAATCATTGGGTTTGTATGTGACAAGATATACCGCTTACAAGGTACACATGCTGATGGCTACAGGTGCACGAGGAGCCGACTGAGCTTGGCTTACCACTCCGCCACGTGGCCACCACCAACACAGCCTAACCCACCACCTCCCAACCTCGTCTACCCCGCCCAGCTCCCAGTAGCCCCTCCTCCCAGCCTGCCATCAGCCTCCTGCCCCCTAACTCTCCTTCTCCTCGCCTCCTACCTCTCCCCTACCTCTCCTTCACCCATCTCCCCCCTACCTCTCCTTCACCCATCTCCGTATCCATCACCCCCCATCACCCTGACCACCGAGCCAAGCCCGTAGCCCCGCTCAGCCACCTCCCAAACCATGAAGAAGAAGAAATTAAGCAAGGCCAAGAGTGCTCATCTCTATGCACTAAACAAGTCGCCAAGAGCTGCTATCTGCATTGCCCTAACAACATCATCCCAACAGCAGCTTGTACGGCACAAGCGACAAACCGTGACCTGCAGGCTGAGGTGCAGCGGCTGCGGGATGTGGAGTAGTCCCTCATGGGCACCGTGGATGGGTTGCAGGGCGACTTAGACGACCTGCAGGCAACACACCAAGGCCTGCAGGGTGAGCATACGGCTTTGCAGCAGGTGGCATCCAGAGCGGCAGCTACCAATCACTCCCTACGGGCTGCTCGACGCCGCCTCCAGGGTCAGGTGCATATCTACCGGCACAAACGCCACCCCCACCACTCCCCATTCACCTTCAAGCAGAGGCAGCAACTGCTGGTTTTGGAGCAGCACCCCGTCTCAGTGGAGGTGTTGAGGCGGTGTGCAGAGGCTGGCTACGGAAGGCTGGATAGCCATGGCCGGCCCATGGGCAGCATGGCGGAGCAGCTCAGCCCAGCACCCTCACCAACTGACATCTTCATTCCAAATCAAGAGGGCCCTGTGGGGAGGCCAGCAGCCAGGACTGCACCCTACAATGCTCACCACTGCTTGAGCACCCTCAGCAGCAGCTGCGCCCCCTCAGCAGCAGCTGACACCTGCAGGCACCACCCCTGAGCTGGCTGTGCCTGCAGGTGCACCCCTTCAGCAGCAGCAACACCTGGCAGCGGCAAGCACGTCACGTAAGCGTGAGGCACCTGCAGCTAATAAGTCGAGGGCAGCAAAGCGAGGTGAGACAACACCACGTACTGCACCTAGCACCTTGTTATGCGTAGTAGAGCAGCCGGTAATGCACTAGCGCCAGCAACAGCTCCAAAAGCTAATAGTGGTATCCAGTCGTCACGACTGCCGTCGTCGCGTCCACATGCCAAAAGCAAAACATGTTCCGACTGCTGCTGCGCGTTGCAGGTGCCACTCACAACAGTGTGGCGAAGCGTGCTAGTGCGGCGCGCCTCGCATGGGGCGAAACCGCATGAATTCAAATGTCGAAGTTTGGGCAGGCACTGAGCACCGCTGAGAGCGAGATAGTTTTTGCTGCGTCTGCCATCTCGTAGCTATGAGTCTCCTCTGTTCGAAGCACTGTTTACATGTATTTTTGACTGAGTGGGTGCGGAGATACGGGCTTCCTATCACATGGGGGTGGTTTTCAGGTAGTTGGGAACGCCTGACCTTTACTTCTATTTATAAATACTTTTTCTTTTCTTTCATTTGTTCTGACATACACCGATTGGTAAGCTACCCCCTGGTCTCCTTGGCACCAGGCTGTCTCTCGGGCTGTAAGCCTGGGACTTCACCATCATAGGTCTTGCCTGCATTGGCCAAGCAGCGATACCAGGCTGAACCCTGATACCAGGAGTACCCTGGCCTGGGCTACAAGCGGGTGCGAGACAAGCCCCCCAAGGCCCAGGAGCAGCAGCAGCAGCCCGCTGAGGCACAGTAATGTGTCCCCCTTTGTTGAGCTGTCATCAGCTTACAATTAGTGCATGTCTTGTCATGCCAACTCTACACGTTGCCCTAACGGGTCAGGCAATAGTGTAGGTGGTAGGCGGCTCATGTGCCATGTGCACTGGGTTTACTCCACACAGCCACACTGTTTGAGTCGGGTCTAGTTAGTGGCTGCTAGTGGCTGCTAGTAGGTACTTGGCTCAAATGGTCAAATGGTGGCCCTAGTGAGGGACAAGAGGGCTGTAAGCCTGTCGTAGCTATAGCGTAAGAAGCGCAAGAGGGTTTTGACCCTGAAGCTAGCAAGAAGCTAGGCTGTGCTTGCTATGGGTTAGTTATACCCTGCCTTTGACCGTGACCCTGGGCTCGTTGGGGACCGTGACTTTGACCTCATGGCGAAGATAGCATGTAAAGGAGTGCATGATAGCTTGGCCAAGAAGATCCAGCGTGTTACCGTAGGCCTCACCCAACCCTTGGCAAGCTGGGCAAAAACAATGTAAGATTGAGCACCCGAGTAACAAGGAGCTACGAGCCATGTGCAGGCCAACAAAACTCATTCAACAAGGAACAACATGTTTGACTGTGGGTAATCTCACTCAGCTACTCCAAACAAGTTGAAGCTGGCAAACTTTCGAGCCATGTGCAGTGAGGCTTGATCAATTGATCATCGATGTCTGAAGCAAGGTCTGATGCAAGCCCTTCTCCATTGCAAGGTGCAATGCTCCACCTGCCGGCTTTTATAGCATTTATTCAAGGAATGATGCATGCGGGCCTGCGCTTTGTGATTGGGATTGGGATAGGCAAGGGCATAGATCCCCCTACGGCCACACGAGTAGTGCCACATAGCTCATGTCGACTGCAGCTAGTCTGCAGCGTCAGACATTCTTGCCGCCTTGGGAGGTCCCCGGCAGCTCCTGGCCTGGCTGTGGTGGCGCCACAGGGTAGCCGTACACCGGCACAGCCTGCACAGCAGCAGTGCTAGCACAGCCGCTATGCTGGGTCAAGGACTGCAGACAGCGGCCAGCTGGGGCTCCAGGCAGCAGCAGCTGGCAGCAGGCTAGCATGTTCCTGCCATGTTGGCAAATGACCCTAATAGCATAGCACAATCCAAGATGAGTGGGGACCATGCTGGATGGTGGATGGGGACCAACATTGATGCTGTCATTAAAGCGTATGACACAATAAAGCAGCTGTTACGTGTCACAAGACAGGTGCTGGCTGGGCAGGCAAACAAAACTCATTCAACATGGAACAACATGTTTGACTGTGGGTAATCTCACTCAGCTACTACAAACATGTTGTAGCATCCTCCTCTCACCCTTGTCGACTAAAAATTCCACACCGGTGGCACGCTCAATCCAAACAACTGGAGACCACTGGGCACCTCATTAAGGCTGGCTGACAGGGTGTTGCACTAGCCTGCAACTTGTGTGCTGGAACTGTGTGACCCAGGCCTTGGTGCAGGCTCCATGCTCAGCAGACAGCCAGTGGTCAAGCATATGCCAGAAGTGTGAGGTGCAGCTTGCCTGCATGATGCAAGCCCACACTCCAGCAGTGCTTGACACCATGTGGTGGACACTGTGTGCTCATGACGATGGGGCCAATGACAGCGAGCATCCCTCACCAATGCAGCATCAGAGGCTCATCACAACAAAGTGAGGTTCTGTTGGTGTTTTGGAGTCATGGTCGCTACACAGTGCTTGCGGCCGCACCTGGACGACTTGCGGGTACTGCGCCCCATACTGAGGAGGGGGGCCCCCAGGAGCGTATTGAGGAGCGGCAGGGTGCGCCACTGGGTACGGAGAGACAGCGCTGTTGTATAGCGGTGGCTGCGGGGAGAGGCCATTATGACAGGAGCGCAGTCAGGCAAGGGTAGTGTGGTGTTTGGCAGTAAAACTGCAAGGCCAAAAACGCAGAGATAAAATGGGGCAATTTCTGCTGCAGGGCACTGACGGTGCTGGCCAAGCTTAGGCTCCTGGCTCAAACGGCAGGGCATGTCAGGCACCTGGGTGGCAGCGCTCGCCATGCCAGGGTGCGGTTTGGAGCAGCAGCAGAAGTATGAGGTGCACAGCGCCCCCACAATCCAGAGTACAACTCCAGCGATGATGAGGCTGGCATACGTCACATAGTCACAGTCAATGATGTCCATGCAGTACTGCGTATCATTGTCGTATGCTCTCAAGCAATCCTGCAGGGCAACCATGCAGGTCGTATGCTCTCAAGCAAACCTGCAGGACAGCCATGTGCTGTCAAACAAACAAAACTCATTCAGCTGTCAAACACTAGGCAATGTCATGTGCCGCCATCTACCGCTATATGCATTGGGCTCTAAGGGCATACCCGGGTCCGTGCCAAGCATTTGTTGCCCGTGGAGCCAGCGATTGCTCCAACTGCATGGGGCATTTTGCTTAATGCAGGAGTCGAGTTTTGAGCGCGAGAGGAATGAAGCAATCGCACATACCTATGACGAGAATCTTGCCGACAGCAAGCAGAGAAAATACGATGGCCCATACCACACGATTACTTGTTGTTTGGAACCCCCAGTAGCAAGCCATGGCGAGCGCAACGCTTACAACGAGCGGAAGTGACGATGGGGGAGAACACGGAAACATATCAGCATGGGGATTGACGGTTGCGCCACCGAGGCCCAGAAACTGCCCAGAAGCTGATGCTCACATCTCAAGTCTTTGACAAATGCCTCTTCCTTTCGACTATAAGCCCAGCTTTTGAACCCTGGAACCATCTTGCTACTCAAAAATAGAATCCTGCCCGGCTCTGGCATGGCTGGGCGGCCAACCCATCAGCACAGCTCGGTGGGACGTGGCCCTGGGCCGGCTGGACAGCGGCATTTTTTGAGCGCGGCAGCAGCCACATTGCCTCTTCCAGCATCTGCCTGAATGGGACGCTCTTGCAGGCAACTGGGCTGAGCAGAAGGCCTGCAACAGGAGGCCTGCAACAATAGGCCCGTGCCAGGAGGGGGGGAGGGGTGGCTGAGCTGGGGGAGGGGGAGGGTCCTAGGCAGGGGCTGGGGGAGGGGGAGGGGGGTTGGGCGGCACCTCATGGCACCACTTCAGGCCCCGCACATCCTTAGCATGCCGCAGGCTCCAGGCTGGGCGCAACAGCGGTGGTTGACCTGACCTGCTGGAGGTACCCAGTCTGCTGGCCTGGGCTGGTCCCATGGCCGGTGCAGCTCACAACGCTGGGGGCCGTGCACACTTGAGCTGACACGGCTGGTGCGGAACTCATCCACGAGCACCAGCCTGTCATGCCTGACAAATGTAGGCCGTTCCACCACCTTGCGAAACCCCTCTTGCACCCCCCTGCCTTCCACCCACCCTGGCTGAAGCAGCCCTCTCCCAACCGCCACTCCCCTCTTCCGGCCATAGTGCTAGCTGGATACCCACTTCATCCCCTCCACCACCTGCAAATCCGGTCCGGTCAGATTTGATGCTGTTGCAGTGTGGCCCACGCATCAGGTGCTCAAGCACCCTGGCAGTGAGGAGCAGGTCCATGGCATCCCTGATCTGTGTTAGCAGCTTGGGGTCAAAGCTGTTTAGCTGCACTGGAGGTGTGTGCTGGGATGGGGGGGCTGCAATGCGGGGGAAGCTGCGTGTGGGAAGGGGGGGGGGAGTATAGGGAGGGCAGGCTGGGTCAGTGGGGGGAAATGTGCCTGGTGCAGGGCCTGCTGCTGGGGACCCTTGAGAGGGCTAGCCTAGGAAGGACGCATGACGCATGACGCATGACGCATTGCTTGCTACCATCCGCAGTCTGAGGGAAAGTGGGGAGATAGTGAGATCCATTACACTAGACTCTTAAACTCACTAATACTCAAGACTGAGGTTAACGATATCAAAAACCACTCCCCCGCCAGCCAAGCCCACCCAGCCCGCCAAGGGCAAGGGCAAGGCTGCCAAAGCCAAAGCCAAACCAGCACCACAGCCAGGCAGGTGGCTGGACAGGGACTGCAATGCAGCGCTGAACATGCAGAGCATGGGGGAGAGCAGGTGGCGCCAGTTAGAGCTGTGCTGGTGATCAGCCATCTCTGCCAGCCAAGGGCAAGGAGTACCCAGGCCTGGGGTACGAGCGGCTGCGAGGCCAGGCCACACAAGGCGGCGCAACAGCAGTCTGTTGCGGCACAGTATTGTGTCCCCCCTTTGAGCTGTCATCAGCTCACGATTAGCGCATAATCCTCATGCAAAGTCTAGACTACAGTCTTGTCACAGGGGTCAGGCAATAGTGTAGGTGGTAGGCACCCATGCCATGTGCATGTGAACATCACTCTTCACAGCCAAACACCGACCTGACTGGTCCCTAGTGGTCCGATCCCAATGTAGGTGAGGGACGAGGTGCTGCTGGCTCTAGTGGTAAGACTGGGTTATGCGTGATGAAGGTAGTCAGTCAGTCCAACACAGTGCAGAAGGTACCGTAGTCAGTATCAGTACGGTAGTCAGTTAGTGTGGAGAGGGTGAGGTCTGTGGGGCCCAGGGAGGCTTGCCTAGGAGTAGGTCCAGGAGCCGATGCTGCATCATGCATACACGACTGCATGACAGTCGGACGAAGTCGTCCGACAGTCAGCTATTTCCTCACAGCACCTTGACTCTCACTCGCGCCTTCATTGCCGTGGACCACAAAGCGTGCTTTCCTTGATGCGTACGAGGACCTGCGCTGGCAGGAACAGCAGTATGGGAGGTCACACAGCACGAAGCTCACAGAACACCAGCTACAGGATCATACCAGTGTGTCACTCCTCCACATCACTCTCATAACATCGGAGTTACAGTGGTCTGCTTGCTTAGCTATTGGATCTACAATCCTTACAGCACGGCTAACTCCGTCTGGGGTTGTGTCATTAGTGCCTTAAAACACTGCTGTCAAACTGCAATCGTCACCAGCATCCAAGCTCACGAAATTGCAAGAGCTACCAAGCAGGCCGGAAGTAAACAAAGCAAGGTTAGGCCATGTTCCAAGGGCAACACCTGATCCCCATAGCCCTCCTACCCCAAGATGCAGTAATAAGTATGCATAAGCCCTGCCATTTAGTGCGCCATCCTTTCAGGACTGCTAGCTGTTGCCCTACCGTGACCTCCTGCTCTCACACATCCTGGCGCCTTGACCTTCACTTGGACCTTCATTGCCGTGGACCACAAATCCCAGCATGCTGATTTCTGCATGTGGCTGTCACCAGGTACCAGGTACCAGGCAATAGTGTAGGTGGTAGGCTCAACACTCCACACAGCCACACTGTTTGAGTCGGATCTAGTTAGTGGCTGCTAGTGGCTGATAGTGGCTGCTAGTAGGTACTTCTGATCCGGCTCAAATGGTGGCCCAAGTGAGGGACAATATGGCTGTCACCAGGTACTGCCTAGTCTGCCTGGCATTGGCAGCTCAGCGAGCACAGCCCCAGCCCGACTACACAGCATCATGCATCGAGCGCTGGTCGGGCAGGCCGGCCAGGTCAACTGGTCGCCAGAGCGCCTTCATGAGGCCTGAGTCCCGGTGGACACCAGCTTCTGCTGCTCCTGCCTCGCCAGATCTCCAGAGATCTGGCTCACAAGCTTGGCTGCCTCGTGGATGTCCAATGCCAACTTCCGGTCAGCTTCTGAAACCCGTTCCACGCTGGCCAGCCTTTCTGCCCTCTGAGAGCAGCAGTGTTGACACTCACAGAGAATAAGAGATGTGGGGTGTAACCTGGCTGCTGTGGCAAGTGTTACTTGCAGGAGCCAGAGTCGGGTCAGGCAGTGCCACTGGCTGCAGACTGGCCGGGTGAGGCAGTGCCACTGGCTGCAGACTGGGCTGCAACAGGCTGCAACAGGAGGCCTGCAACAAGGGCCTGCTGTTTGGACATGATGTTACTTTTGATGAGGTGCCCAGTGACCAGCACTTATTTTCACACAACCGTGTATTTTTCACGCAGACTGGCCACATTGAGACTGGCCACATTGAGGCTGGGCCGCCCAGCTGAGCTTACCTCAGCCAGCGCAAGCGCATCTTGTTTCATTCGGTTGGCAACCTCAACCATCTGTAGAAAACAGAAAGAATGTGTTGTAAGATACACCTGGTCATAAGCTGTACTGGCATCCTGCTTGTTGGCCTTGGCTCACCTGAGATTGAGGCACCATGGCCATAGGGTCCTGAGAACTCAGGCTCAGCAGCTTGCCTGTGCTTTTACTCAGCCGTTCTGCTGCTCCCAGCATGTCTTGCAGGCTGGCTGATGTTTGCGTTTCAAATGTGGCATCGTCTGGGCTAGCGGGTAGGTCAAGGGTGGTCAACTGCCCTTGCAGCTCATCATAGAATGTGCTTGGTGCCTCCGCTATGGAAGCAGGCGCAAACGACATCCACAGGGCGACTCCGGTGGCCAGAGCTCGTTGGACATTAAAAGCCGATGCGGTGCACCTAGATGCGTGACGCGATGCCCGCCTGGCACCCACGCTGCGCAGCGCTGTTTTGCTGCACGTCAACATTGGTATGTAAATTGCACTCCAGCACATTGACTTTGCTGCACGTCAGCATTGGTATGTATTTTTACAAATGAGCATTGACCTATGTCATTGCAGGTGCAGCAAGGTGCAGCATTGACCTATGTCGTTGCAGGTTCAGCAAGGACAAGCAGTCCCGTGCCAGGGGCTTGATGTGTTTAACAGGAATCATCGGGCTGTAACTTACGGCGTAACTTACGGCGTAAGCTGTGTTGCATTATGGGGAACCATCTACACTGCTCCACAGTTCGATGATGTGTCCCCAGCCCTCTTGTCCCTCACTAGGGCCTCCATTTGAGCCGGATCAGAAGTACCTACTAGCAGCCACTAGCAGCCACTAGCAGCCACTAACTAGATTCGACTCAAACAGTGTTATTGGGCTGTGTGGAGTAAACCCAGTGCACATGGCACATGAGCCGCCTACCACCTACACTATTGCCTGACCCGTTAGGGCAACGTGTAGAGTTGGCATGACAAAACATGCACTAATTGTAAGCTGATGACAGCTCAAGAAGGGGGGGGACACATTACTGTGCCTCAGCAGGCTGCTGCTGCTGCTCCTGGGCCTTGGGGGGCTTGTCTCGCACCCGCTTGTCGCCCAGGCCAGGGTACTCCTTGCCCTTGGCTGGCAGCTTTTGGATTCAGCCCCCACACTAGCCCTAACAAACTGCCTTCCTCTGCCAACCGCAACCACCAAGGCAAAGCCTGCCCCACAGCCAGGCAGGTGTTGAGACAGGGACGGCAATGCAGCGCTGTACATGCAGCGCATTGGGGTGGCCTAGTGGCGCCCGCTGGAGCTGTGCTGGTGGCCAGAGCAGGGAGAGTTGCCAACCAAGGGCAAGGAGTTCCTGAGGATGGGTACTAGCGGGTGCGAGACAAGCCACCCAAGTCCCAGCAGCAGCAGCAGCAGCAGCCTGCTGTGGCACAGTAATGTGTGCCCCCCTTGGAGCTGTTATCAGCTGTTTCTCATGCCAAATCTAGATCATAATAGCCCTCCGGGGTCAGGCAATGCTGTAGGTGGTAGGCGACCATTAGGGCACGACTGTTAACGTTAACATCCTGATGTTTGGGCCTGTTAACGTGGTTTAACAAATGTTTAACGTAACGTTAACGCCTTGAGCCTAACACCCTGACGACCCGGAGTGCGATGGGGGTTTGGTAGAGGTCTTCCGGCACACAGTATGCACGAATATGCAACACAGTACGCTCCCGACATCTAAAGAGCCAGGCAATAGGCTTCATTGAGTGGGCTTTGCCTCCGAGCGGCTAAGCAAGCCGCTGAGTAAGCCGCGCTTACTTTTGTTGCAGCAATTTTCGACACCTGATTTTTAGCATAACAAGCACACAAGCTTGACTAGCTTGTTGACCTTAGTTAATGCTGATGTTGTAATGTGCCTCGCGTCGCGCCATAGAGAGCTGTAGCCCCCCGGGGCACACTTAGCTAGTCCCGCTAGTGCGGAGAGTGCTTGACTAGTTAGCCTGATAAGCCCCGCAGCCTGACTTGCACAACTGCACTGACTTGCACGACTGACTTGCACGGCGCACTTTGTGCACTTGCGCCTGCGATGCTTCACGCCATCATACCTGCCACCATCCCAGCTAACGGGACAATTGCGTCCTTATTCCCATACCATATGAAATGATCGCCCCCAGAGCTACAGCCAACCCCCAAAGCTACAGCCGACCAGCCATGGCCTGCTACAAGCACAGTTACATCATAGTGAAACATCAGCCGAGCACTGTAGCTCTGCGTGTAGCTTTGGTTCGCGGGAAGGCTGCGTGTGTGCATTGGTTCGAACATTGGGGTCGCGGTTGCTTCGCCTTCCATCGCGGCTGCGGAGCGCGACCTGGCGGTCGTGTTAAACATTTGTTAAACATTCTCCCTTTGTTAAACTTTGTTAAACATTGTTTAACAAACCGGGTCATGCTCTAGCGACCATGCCCATGTGGTCACCCCCGCCATTGGCTGCACCCCCATGGCTCAAGAGATAACTTTCTTACTCATTTCTGCACGGATGAGGCCGCCGATTTGTGCGATGAGCTAGTAATGGCCCGAATAGAGTGCAGCCAGCCCCAGCGGTTTGCCGGGTGGCTGGCCCCCAACACGCGACGTGTTCTGGAGCGTCGCAGACACATTTAGCGACGGCATTAGGCAGCCTTGACCCAGAGCGGCGTGAATGGCGCATCCTGACTGGACATGCCAACTTTTCAGGTTAGCACGCATCAGTGCTGCAACGTCCTAGCACGAATCGAGACCCACTCCCAAGCTCACCTGCTGCTTCCCGGCCTGCTTCCTTGCCCCCCGCTCCAAAGTGTCACCTTTTGTCATCAAACGGCGCCTCCGCAGGTCGATGGCATTTTGGGTTGGGAGCGTGACCGCGATTGCGGATTGTCGCTGAAAACAGGTTCAGTCCACATGTTGCAGCCATTTTTAGGTTGCACTAGAGTTCCTGATTACTGGTGCTTGTGGCTTCTGAGCAACCACGAACGGCAAGAATTAGTGAAAAACATGCAGACACTGAGCTGTGAGAAGTGTTTGCCGTTGTGCAGGCCTGTAAACGCCATGGTTACCAAGAAAAGGGGGGTGATGGCTAGATGTGCCGGTGCGCAAAAAGCGAGGGAGGTTATGGCACAGCGCAGGGCTGCTGAGGCTGAAGCCAAGGCCCAGGCTGGTGCTGCTGAGGCTGAGGCCAAGGCCCAGGCTGGTGCTGCTGAGGCTCAGGCCCTGGCACAGGCTGATGCTGGTGCTGATGAGGCTGGTGCTGATGAGGCTGGTGCTGATGAGGCTGATGCTGGTGCTTACGAGGCTGAGGCCCAGGCACAGGCTGATGCTGGTGCTTATGAGGCACAGTTGCACCAGCTGCAGCCTGAACTGCAGCAGAGGGAGCAACAAGCTACTGACACCCAACGCTTGCAACATCTACAGCAACAGCTGCAGGACCTCCTGCAGGAGGAACTTCAACGTAAGGAGCAGCAGGTGGCTGAGCAGCAACAGCAGCTGCAGCAGCAGCAGGCAGACATGCACCTGAGGGAGCAGCAGTTGGCTGAGCAGCAACACCAGCTGCAGCAGCAGCAGGCAGACATGCAGCATAGGGAGCAGCAGGTGGCTCAACAGCAGCAACAGGTGCAGCAGCAGCAGGCGGACCTGCAGCTGAGGGAGCAGCAGGTGGCTCAACAGCAGCAACAGGTGCAGCAGCAGCAGGCGGAACTGCAGCTGAGGGAGCAACAGGTGGCTCAGCAGAAGCACCAGGTGCAGCAGCAACAGGCGGACCTGCAGCTGAGGGAGCAGCAGGTGGCTCAACAGCAGCAACAGGTGCAGCAGCAGCAGGCGGAACTGCAGCTGAGGGAGCAACAGGTGGCTCAGCAGAAGCACCAGGTGCAGCAGCAACAGGCGGACCTGCAGCAGAGGGAGCAGCAGGTGGCTCAGCAACACCACCAGGTGCAGTTGCAGCAGCAGCTTAACAGGCTGCAGCAACAGCTCGAGGCACAAAGTGGGGCTGAATTGCAACGCCAGGTGCAGCAGCAGCTGGCTGCACAGCAACACCTGTTGCAGCAGCAGCAGGCAGACCTGCTACTAAAGCAGCAGCAGGTGGAGAAGCAGCTGCAAGAGGCGGCAGTCCAGCAGGCTGTCAGCACCCACCACCCCCTCCCAGACCATTCTACATGCTCTCCCCAGGTCCCTGGGTCCCTCAGGTCATCCATCTTCAAGCGCCCACGCCAGGACACAACACTAGCGCCCATGCCAAGGTACGCAGTTCCCTTGCATGCCCTCCCAAGCAAGCACAACCACACCTTTCATAACCCACACCACACCACACCACACCACACCACACCACACCACACCACACCACACCACACCACACCACACCACACCACACCACACCACACCACACCACACCACACCACACCACACCTGGGATGCTTGTGTGCATGTGCAGGCTCCATAATGTGGCCCATGCATTGCGCATTCCAGGGCTGCCCTACTCAGAGGTGGTGGGTGCCCATCAAAGCCTGCTGCTGGCAACCGCTCCCCCTCCCCCTCAGCCCAGGCCAGCGCAGCAAGCTCAATCCAACCCAAAACAGCCACCGCCCTCCAGCCCTTCTTACCTGCCACCACCACCCCTGCATGGGGGCACAGCCAGTGGATTGGCTGTGAGGGCCTGGGGGAGGTCATTGACGGAGTACTTCAGCGCATGGGGCATGCCTGGGGATCTGTGGGTCCCCTACGCTGCTGGTCGTCTCACTGGGGGTGCAGAGGTGTGGTGGAGCCACCAAGTGTTTAACAACACCCCCGCTGCCACGTGTTGGATGGCCTTTGTGGGAGGACTGTGTGAGCATTACACCCCCGCTAAAGAGCGCGCATGGCAGCCAGCCGCGCAGACTTCAGCCGCAGCGAAGCGTGTGCACAGCGCAGCCCCCACAGTGTTGCTGACGACCAGCAACAGATTTGCCATGCTGCCAGTGGCCGATGAGCAGGAGCAGCAACTACCTTCCCAACCTGCAAAGTGAGTGTTGCCCCAACTACTACTACTACTACCATCTTGCTTGTCACCAGCCATAGCTAGACATCCACCCCAGCTGCCTTGCTGTTGCTGCTGCTCCTGCTGTGCAGGTTGGATGAGCCTCAAGGAGCACAATGGGCCATGGCTGCTTGTGCATGCAGCACGTGCATGAGTGTGCCATGCCTGCCATGCATAAAGCCTGACACCACTACCCCACTTCAGCCCATGCCCATGTTTCAAGACACTGTGAAGGAGGTGTATGATGACGAAGAGTGTTATGCATTGTTGATGTGGTTCCATCCCGATTTGTTGCATGATGAGGTGTGCTTTGGCAAACTGACCAACACACACTGTGCACGATATTGCCAGCACATGGGGTTGGATAGGCCAAAGGAACGTCGGAAACTGCGTCGTTTAGTGGTGAGGGACCTAAGGAGTGAGCAGCTGGAGTTTGAATATGAGGTGAAGCGTTTATATGGTTGATTTGGCTGGTTATGTAAGGTGCATGGGGGTCTACTTTGGAGCATCACAAACGGCCCACACATGAACACAACGCGTTTATGTCCTGATTACACGATAGAAGCCCACACTAGGAGCTGCACAGAACTAGCAGTTCACATCCTGCCGCCCTGGTTGGACAGTGAGAACGCCCGGAAAAGTGCCATTTTCATGCAAATTTGACATGGTCTTACGTGACACGAGTCGCACGCTTGTTGTCGCACATTGTTGTGCAGGGACAGCCCGGAAGCCACACCAGCACTATCAAGCACATGATCAGCACTAGCACTAGCACTAGAACACATGTCGGGGGGGTCCTGCGCCCGACAAGAAATTCAAAATTTTGAAAAGCTGAGCCGCTGAGCGAGATAGCTATTCGCCGATCACAGCCCCACACAGCAGGCCAATTCCGGCACAATGCGACCAGAATTCTCAACACACCCGCCCGCCCCGGCACAGGTGCACATCAGCCCGAGCAGCCCGCTAGCCTCGCGCTCGTGAGCTGCACAGCCCTGCGCAAGAATCGCTGAAAAACTCTTAAAGATCAGTCGGATAGTTATCAGGGGTGCAGCCAATGGCGGGGGTGACCATGTGTATGCTATGTATGCCATGTGCGTGCCATGTGCATGGGGACTCCACACAGACAAAACACTGCTTTGTAGAGGTCCACGCTTTGTAGTCCACGGCAATGAAGGCCCGAGTGAGGGTCAAGGTGCTGGCACGGATCACACTAGGCTGACCTGCATTTCACTCCTTAAATCCAGACTTGTGCTGGGAGCTTGGTGATGCAAGCTATGATTGTCCTCATACTATTGTGCAGTCTGGCATGTGCAGTGGGCGTGGAGCTGCCGACTACTGGAGGTACAGGGCACACTCTTGGGTTTGGTGAAGTGAAGGTGGGCAGCCCTCTTCCTCCGCAACCTGTGTACCTTTCGAACTAGACACGCACGCGCATCGACACCGTGTAGGAAGAATGGCGAGGCGAAATCGTTCACTTATCGTGGTCTCCTCGCGCTTTCTTGCTCAAGGGCTTTCTGTCAGACGAGGAGTGCGACCATCTAATCAACAAGGCAAGACCCGGGCTTGTGGTGCAGCTCCCATGAGCCTTTGCCTGGCCCCCTGGCTGATGATGGTGATGCCTCAGGACCTGTCAGGTCGATGGGATGAAGAGGGAGGTGCAGCAGCCTTGCACCTCCCAACCTTGACGGACACGGCAGCCTTGTGTAGACTGCAGTGTAGCACCGTGGTGTGTGTGCGTGTGGGCCCATAATCAAATACACGGTTGCGTGAAAATAAGTGCTGGTCACTGGGCACCTCATCAAAAGTAACAGCATGTCCAAACTGCAGGCCCTGTGCTGGTGCAGCCGGGGCATTGTGGGGGTATGCACTGACTCACTGACTATATAATTCAGCCCTTTTGTCCACTATTACTTTCAGCCATATTGTCCCTCACTTGGGCCACCATTTGAGCCGGATCAGAAGTACCTACTAGCAGCCACTAGCAGCCACTAACTAGATCCGACTCAAACAGTGTGGCTGTGTGGAGTGTTGAGCCTACCACCTACACTATTGCCTGACCCGTTAGGGCTATGATGTAGAGTTGGCATGACAAAACATGCACTAATTGTAAGCTGATGACAGCTCAACAAAGGGGGCACACATTACTGTGCCACAGCAGGCTGCTGCTGCTGCTCCTGGGCCTTGGGTGGCTTGTCTCGCACCCGCTTGTAGCCCAGGCCAGGGTACTCCTTGCCCTTGGCTGGCAGAGCTCCCTGGTCTGGCCAGTAGCACAGCTCCAGCGGACGCCACCTGCTCTGTCCAATGCGCTGCATGTTCAATGCTGCATTGCAGTCCCTGTCCAGCCACCTGCCTGGCTGTGGGGCAGGCTTGGCTTTGGCTCTGGCAGCCTTGCCCTTGCCCTTGATGGGCTCAGACCCACTCCCTCACCCAGTCAGGTCAGGTATAAGGGCAGGTCAGGTCAGGTACAAGGTCAGGTCAGGTATAAGGGCAGGTCAGGTATAAGGTCAGGTATAAGGTCAGGTCTATGTCAAGGTCCAGGTCCAGAGTCTATTCACCACCACCACTTGCCTGGGTTGGAGTAGTGCTGCTGCATGGCCACCGCCAGCTGCATGGAGTGTGCGTCGATGGTGTTGGCGTCACCCTTGAAGTTGATGCTGCCCAGCTCATGCAGCTTGGCCACCAGCGCCTGGTTGCTGGGGTCCTCAAAGGCTGGCATGAGCATGGGGTGGCGGTGCCGAACATGGCGTCGCTGCAGCTGGTTGTAGCATGTCTTGAAGTTTGGGTTGGCGAAGAACATGCAGAAGTATTTCAGCTGTCTCAGCATCAGGGGGTCCTCACAGTCAAGGGGCAAGGGAGGGCCAGTGGGTGCTGCGGGTGCAAGGGCTGCCAGGCGGGCGCTGCAGCGCCTTTGGGGGGGCTGCGTGACTGGCTCGGGTTCTGACTCTGACTCCGAGTCAGACTGTGGCTCTGGCTCAGAGTCACAGTCTGACTCGGAGTCAGAGTCAGAGTCAGTGTCACACTCCATGCTGGCAGGCTGGGCAGGGGCAGGCTGGGCAGGGGCAGGCTGGGCAGGGGCACGTGGGGGTAGGGCGGGTAGGGGGGGAGCATCAGGGGGTTGGGGGGGCTGCACGGCTGGAGGTTCAGGGGCGCTGAGGTACCCCGGGGAGGGGTAGCCAACCAGGCATGTCAAGAAAATCCGCAGCACAAACAGCGACGCAATCACGCGGAGCTGGGAGTGGGTTTCAGCCCGCAGCCGGAGGTGCTCCCGCAGCTTGCGCCGCGTCTTCTTGCAGCCGCGCAGCACTGCGCCCTCGGGGACCTTGATGACCTGCAGCCAATCAAAGTTGCCATTTTGACAGGCCAAGACACAAGGCGGGGTCAACACACACAGTGCGGGGACACATAAGGCGGGGACACACGGACCTGACGCCTGCTCGTTGCCCAGCCATCCCGTCGCTCCTGGCGTTGCTTGCCTTGGGCGGAACGAGACGCTGCAGTGGAACCAACAGGAGCGACGGGTTATCACACAGCGCGTCGCCCACAGTAGCCCACAGTCGGCTAGGGTCACGCACCTTTCTGTTTCTTTCCCGGGTCCTTCTTGTGCTTCTTCTTAGCCATCACGCGATGCGCAGTGCGACGGGCGGTGGCCTTTTCAAGCAACTTGGGTTTCCCGTGAAAACTACACGATTGTGTGAAAATAAGTGCTGGTGCAGCCGGGGCATTGTGGGGGTATGCACTGACTCACTGACTATAGGATTCAGCCCTCTTGTCCCCCACAGCCTATAACTTTCAGCCTGGTATCGCTGCTTGGCAAATGCAGGCAAGACCTATGATGGTGAAGTCCCATGTTGTGGACAACAAGTCGGGTAAAAGCGTGGACAGTCAGATCCGTACCAGCACAGGCACGTTCTTTGGCAAAGCAGAAGACGACATCATTGCACGGATCGAGAAGAGGGTTGCTCAAGTCACGATGATTCCTGTAGGTGAGCACCCTCCTTCCTTGAGGAGCACGTGTGCTAGGCAGGAATGCTGAACCTGATGTATGCGCTGTCATGCTGGCATCAAAGCGTTTTGCTTCTCTGCCTTACAGAAAACCAAGAAGGCTTGCAGATTTTACACTACCACAATGGGCAGAAATACGAGCCTCACTTTGACTTTTTTCATGACCAGCTCAACACCCGACCTGAGAACGGGGGTCAGCGAGTGGCCACTGTGTTGATGTATCTGTGAGTGCTAACGTGCTTATATATTCATTATGTTGGCAGCATGCGACAGGATGTTGGCAGCATAGCAACCCATGCAATGTGGGGAAGCTGTGGAAGCATGATGGGAGGGGCAGTCTTCCTACCTGTCATCATCGCCCTCCTTTACGCTGGCATGTCATTGCTGCCAGGTTTTTTATGATCTGGTTATAGGCACTCATGCATTCAAGGGTCTTGCAATTTCTGCCCCCTCCCCAGCCAAGTGATGCACTTCTGCAAACACTCTCTCCCATATGAGTATCACACATCGACGAGTGCCATGTAATGGTGTTGGTGATTACGGTGGTGATGTTGATGAGGTTGAGGATGTGGATCAGAACAATGACGAGGGCGAGGATGAGGATAAGGGTGCTGATGATGATGACGTCCACATGCATGCAGGACCACCGCAGAGGAGGGAGGTGAGACGGTGTTCCCTAACGCTGACAGGAAGAGCAGTGGACCTGAGTGGAGCGAGTGCGCAAAGAACGGGATGGCTGTGAAGACCCTGCGTGGTGACGCCCTCGTGTTCTACTCCCTTAAGCCTGACGGCAGCAATGACCAGGCCAGTCTGCACGGCAGCTGCCCCACTCTCAAGGGTGACAAGTGGAGCGCGACCAAGTGGATCCATGTGGGCCCATTCCAGTGAGTTACACTGTGTCTGCAGCAACTAGGACCCTTTGGGCTGCTGCTGCCAACATGGCTCTCGCTAGGCCTTGGCAGGCACTGCCTGACTGTACTCCTATACCTCACTGTGTGGTTTGTGCTGCTGTGCTGCCAAAGGCCTTGAGCTAAGGCGGTGAGGTGGGCGGCAGCACCACGCGTAGCAGCTGTTCCAAGGGCACAGGAAAATGGCAAGCAAGGCGCTGCTAGGGAACACAGTGGAGTGGTCCTTGCTCCCCGCCCCTGCTGCATGATGTGAGATTGCTCTCAGGGCGACTCAATGAACCGGTTGGCAAGCGCCAGACAAGAGCAGCAGTCAAATGGACACCCACACAACAACGTGGTGTTGCAGGAAACAAGCCGTGTCATCGTCCGCTCTGGCACCTGGCGCATGTGATGATGGGCACGAGCAGTGTACCGAGTGGGCATTTTTTGGGGAGTGTGAGAAGAACCCTTCATACATGCACATCAAATGCAAGAAGAGCTGTGGGATCTGCCCAGGCTCTAAGAAGGTGCCTCTGCCGATATCCGCACAGAAGTGAAGGGGTTTGCTGTGCACTGAGCACTGACCACAAGCAGGTGCATTTGTTCAGCATACCAGTAATATCAGTGGCTCATGTGTGCTTGCTTCAGCATTACGTACCTGCTTCGTTTTCTTGGGTACTCGTCGCATGGTTGCCGCTGCCACTTGCAGTCATTGTCAGTTGTGTCGATGTCACATTGTCACCATGCACACGAGTTTTAAGAATTAACACCACCACTCCGCGACACTGGGAAGCCCGCTTTGGGCATTTTCGACCAGCGTCACTACAACACATGAGGCGTGGCATGACTCCTAACCAGTCAGGCCAACAAAACGTATTCAACAAGGAACAATATGTTTGACTGTGGGTAATCTCACTCAGCTACTACAAACACGTTGTAGCATCCTCGGTCGCACCCTTGATGACTGCAAACCCCACACCGGTGGCACTCTTTCCTGGGGCTAATTTCCCTTGACCACTGGGCACCTCACCAAAACTAACAGCCCCCACCAACAGGGATACACAGGATGGGCAATGCTGCATTGCAGTCCCTGTCAGATCACCTGCTTGGCTGCGGGGCTGGTTTTGGCTTTAACACCTTTGCCCTTGGTGGTGTGGGTGGGGTGGGTGTGCTCAGCTGCCTACTCAGCCTTGATGTGATTGCCTGGCTGCATGGGAGTTGTGGGAGCTGGGATAGTGGCTGGCACCGATCCAGTCCCACCTCCAGCACCTGGCAGCAGCCAGCTCGGCCGGCACCTCCCTGGAGGCCAACCTGAAGCACATCACCGTCACCCTGGCCACCTGGGATGCGGTGTGGGAGGTGTACCTGGATCCCAAGTGGGCAAGGCAGCGGCTGAGGCTGTATGGAGCCCAGGACCGGGCGCTAGAGCAGTTCTTCAACAAGGTGAGGGTGGGTGGGTGGGAGGGTTAGGTACTGAGAGGTGGTAGACGGGCATGGAGCAAGAGAGCGGTTGACTGTGCCATGCCTCACCTGGTGCCACCATGTCAGCCACCGTGTGTGCCTGATGTGCATGGTTGCAGTTGCAGTTGCATGGGCGTGTCAAGCAGCTGATGGTGTTCTTTGATGCAGCTGGCACTGGCAATGGGGGAAGGTGGGGTGCTGACACGGTGCTGCGGGCCTGCTGCAAGGTGGCGTGCTGGCCCAAGGGCAAAGAGCAGTGGCGGGTCAGGGAGGTGCTTGTGGATGAGCACCGCACTAGCCGGGTCGGCTCAGCAGTAAACGGCCAGCAACCCTGTGAGAGCAGGCTGAGCAAGCGCAGGGTCACCAGGCCTGCAGACTAGAGGCCCCGAGAAGGGCAGGTGGACCACTGCCTTCTGTGCCCAGCATGGAGCCAGCAGCGTGACCACCCAGTGCGGGGCATGATGTGCTGCCTGGTGGTGGCACCACGCAAGCCCCCACAGGCCCCATGCAGCAGCCAGGCAGCCACACAGTCAGCAGCCTCAGAGCCTGGGCCCAGCACTCCCCTGCCAGCCGAGCGCAGCAAGAGCACCAAGGCTGAGCAGGTAGTTGAGCCCACCTAGCCCACCAAGGGCCAGGGGAAGGGCAAGGGCAAGGGCAAGGCTGCCATAGCCAAGCGAGCACCACAGCCAGGCAGGTGGTTGGACAGGGACCGCAATGCAGCGCTGAACATGCAGCACATTGGGGAGAGCAGGTGGCGCCAGTTAGAGCTGTGCTGGTGATCAGCCATCTCTGCCAGCCAAGGGCAAGGAGTACCCAGGCCTGGGGTACAAGCGGCTGCGAGACCAGCCACCCAAAGCCCAGGAACAGCAGCCTGTTGTGGCACAGTAGTGTGTGCCCCCCCCTTTCAGCTGTCATCAGCTTACAATTAGCGCATGTTTGTCATGCCAAAATATAGACTACAGCCCTGTCACAGGGGTCAGGCAATAGTGTAGGTAGTAGGCACCCATGCCATGTGCCATGTGCATGGGAACATAACTCCACACACCTGGGGCTGCCACGCACCCGCAACAAGTTTGGTCACTGCATCTCTAATGTTGGCGGTACTGGCTTTCATCCAGGTGCGCCAGCGGGTGGACAGTGCCAAGCTCTTTGCCCATGCAAGGCAGCTGGCCGGGCGGCTCTGATGGCTTGGGGCGCGTGAACATCACGCTTGCCGCGACTCCGTCGGTGTACACCACCTGCGCTAATGTCTGCGGGCGGTTGGGCTTGGGCAAGAAGGCGTTCCACCGGTTGGCCACCTGCGGTCAACACCAGCCGATGCTTTGATGCGTTGCTAGCCAGTAGCGACAACCGCTGGCACTTTGCCTTCCACGACTTGACCTTGATAACGCGTTACGTATTACGATGATGTTCGCAGATTGACGAGCCGGTCGTGAACCCGGAGGATGTGGTCGAGCCCACCCCACACTTGGCTGTCGAGGTGACACGGATTAGCAACTCTCTGTCGCGTGTGCTGCCGTACTTACTACTTACTACTTACTCGGCAGGGATGTCGTCGAAGGTCTCCCGCCCGTCCGCAAGCGCAGCGACCCGTGTGAAGCAGCCGCGCACCATGTGGCCCAGTAGCAAGCTAGTGAGCAGCGCCCTCATAGTGCAGGCCTTCATCCGAACCTCAATCTGATGAACGAGCCGCGCCTCGCCCACAGCGGACGCCACGACCGCCCCCGCCTCTAAACCCGCAACGGACCCCCCCCCTCATCACAGTATGCAGCTTGCGCTGCTTGGCATGCCAGGTGTTGCTATTGTGGCGGGCTCAGTGCGCTTCACCGCTGGCCTTCTTGTTCTGCTGGGCCTGCTCCTTTGTTCACCGTCGTCCCCGTTATGATTAGGCAGCCTTCAAGTACAAGGGAGGCAAAGTGAGACCACATGCACATTTAACCTGGTCCACCTCTGCTGCCGGCTTTGCCGCTCGATCCTGGTCTACCCGTCCACTCTTTGTTCAAAGAATTGGAGATGTGTAGTAACTATTGTAGTTGCTTCATGTTGGGCACACACATATCAAGGCAATAGTGTTCACATAGTGTGCATAGTAGCGCTAAGATTACAAATCTGGCCTTGCCATCAGGCAGCGCGACAGTGATAAAGCATTGTCAGTAGAGCAGTCTGTACGAGCATTTATCCAACTCCTAACCAAGTCCACAGTGGCTGTTGGGCGCTGGCAGTTTTGGAAATGTTGGGTGTGACCGACTAAAACGAAGGCCCGCCTCCCCTCCCTTAAGGTTTAAGGCCTCCACTGCAGCTGCACGGCTCTACATACATGTCCCTCTGGAAGCTGGAGATCGTCGGAGGGGCTCGACCCTGGTCTACCTCTGCTGCCGGCTTTGTAGCTCAGTAGTCACTTCCTCAAACCCTTTCAGCTCTTAGCGTGCGGTATAGAAGCAAAATGGCGCCTGGAGCTCGACCCCCGACGCAGACTTCAGCATCCATCCAAAAGCTCACCACGAACGACGCTCTGACCTACCTCCGTGAGGTGCGCTGGCCAGGGATCAGTTTCATCTTTAAGCCTCAAGACCTAACCGTGTCACCGACCTGTGCAAGCTGCAGCACCCTGTTGCTAGTACAGCAGCACTGGCAGCTGAGGGAGTGTGTGTACCCTTCCCAGGGCTGCCAGGGCATCCAGCTGCCGGCTCTGAGCTTGGGACATGGGACCAGCAGTAGCCCAGCACGTGACCTGGCCCTGGCATTTGGAGGATGTCTCCGGGGCCTGTCGATTTGTACTCGAATGGGGCACTTGCCAGCTCATACCCCGCTGCCTGCGCCCTGACCCCATCCGTACCATACGGCGACTGTGGCGGTGTTAGTTGCGAGGTACTGCGACGAGGTGTCGGCTGCAGGTGAAGAACCGTTTTGCGGACAAGAAAGATGTTTACGACATGTTTTTGGAGATTATGAAGGAGTTCAAGGCACAAAGGTGCTCCATAGTTTGCAGCAGCTTCAGAAATATAAGTAAAATGCACCCGAGGGAAATGTCAATGCCAATTATTGTGGCACTGTCACAGAGTTGACACCGCCGGAGTTATCGTGCGGGTCAAGCAGCTGTTCAAGGGCCACCGGGAACTCATCCTTGGCTTCAACACCTTCCTGCCCAGGGTAATGTGTAGCACCTTTGCCAGCAGCGTCACCATCAAGGACCTGCCGGTTATTGTGGCTCAGATCAGCTGCTGTGAGGTTTATCACTGGGATCAAGGCTCCACTCCACCCCTGGCCGTCTTGTGTGCAGGGGTATGAGATTGAACTGGCACGAATCAGCGATGATGAGGAGGATGAGGAGGTAAGGATCTGCAATGGATGGCTGGGTTGTCAGCATGGTAGCAGGTATCGTGCAGCCCGACTACATGTGAAGTAAATAAAGTACGCCGTTGGAGCACCCAACGGGCTCATTATATCTACACATGCACAACCAGCTGGCATTGTGCTTGTGGTGCTGTTTTTGCAGCCCGCTCAGGGCATGGAAATGCCTGCCAAGCAGCCGGTGGAGTTTGACCAGGCCATCAACTATGTGAACAAGATAAAGTCCAGGTTCAACTCAGACGAGCGGGTGTACAAAGCCTTCCTAGAAATCCTGAACATGTATCGGAAGGGCCAGAAGACTATCGGGGAGGTGTATGATGAGGTGGCAGTGCTCTTCCGCAACCACAAGGACCTGCTG
This sequence comes from Haematococcus lacustris, assembly GCA_030144725.1. Taxonomy (NCBI): domain Eukaryota; kingdom Viridiplantae; phylum Chlorophyta; class Chlorophyceae; order Chlamydomonadales; family Haematococcaceae; genus Haematococcus; species Haematococcus lacustris. The sequence goes on along the minus strand of JASKMD010000030.1, from coordinate 2,222,339 downwards.
GAGGAGTTCACCTACTTCCTGCCAGACAATAGCACACAGCTGGTCCCTGGGGTGCGTCCCCTGCAGCCCATGCGAGCCCCCCCTGGGACCAGTCATCAGCGTGGCTTCCAGAGCACGGCTCCCATGAGGCATGCAGGGTCTAATGCTCAGGGCAATGGCCGCTCAGGGGGAGGCGGCAGCCCAGTGGATCATTCTCGTGTCATGCACAAGCGCAAGGCAGCAAGGAAGGCGGAGGAGGGGTTCAGGAAGCTGGAGGATGAGGATGCATACGCAGCAGGGAGCAGGTGTGGTGCTCCGGCACTTTGACTGGGCTGTCAGCTTCATTGTCAGGCAGGCCCTTTGGGCATGCACAATACACAAGTGCCAGTCTGACCCATGCAAGCTGTGCTGGCAACTCAGCACATCAGGATGTGTCATCCGCGCTGTCATTGTGCTGCATTGTAGCGACCAGCCGCTGCTTGTGCTGCAGGGGCAGGCCCTTGGGTCGTGAGTTGCAATTTCTGGAGAAGGTGAAGATGCGGCTGCGCAGCCGCGAGGCATATGGCGACTTCATGAAATGCCTCAACATGTTCAGCCAGGACATCATTTCTCGCAGCGAGCTGGTGCACCTGGTAGCAGACATCTTTGGAAAGATGCCAGATTTGATGGTGGGTGGGCAGGCTGGCAGGCAGGCAGGATGGGTGGGTACAGTGGCCGGGACTGCCCTCTCAACAGCTCAACTCAGTGACAGGGCAGCCTCAACGTGGTACTAAACCTTGTTGCCAGCTGGCCCTGACGCCTGCTACCCTGCCCTGCGCAGAATGGCTTCACCCAATTTCTTCACAGCTGTGAGCACCTGGACACTGCTGAGTTGTCAGCCTCAGGCGGTGCCTCTGGTCGCCCCCTGCCCCTCAGCAACCGAGAGGTGTTGAAGCAGAAGCTGCAGAAAGACAAGTTTATGACCAAGCCACTATCAGAGCTGGTGGCATCAGAGACAGAGGTGCGGCATGGCATTGGAAGCAGGCACAGAATGGGCACCAAGCTAGATGACGCATAACCGGCCAGGCCTTGCCAGGAGAAGCGGAGCTGTGCAGGCAGCTGGACATAGGGGCGGACTGGGCCAGGTAGCAAGCATGCCAGCGCTCAGCTTCAGAGTGCAAGACAGGTACTGGTGGCCTGTACAGAGTGCAAGCCCAAATTTTCAGCAAGGCGCTCCCCATGCGCCACAGCTGCTGTGGTCGGGTGCCTGCACAGCATAGAAGTTGCAGGCTGCTGCTGCAGCAATTGGCACAGCCAGCGGCCCTTGGTGACTGCTGCTTGAGCAGCTTGGCGGAAAAGGGTGCTGGGGTGCTGCTGCCCTGGCTCACTGCGTGCAGCGCATCACACCCTCCTATGTAAAGATGCCTCCGGGCTACCCTCGGCTCGTGCAGTCAGGCCGCACCCCGCTGGGCAGCGAGGTCTTGAACGACCAGTATGTCAATGTGATCACAGGAAGGTCAGTGCAGCCAACTGAGCACCTGTCCTTAAGCAAAGGCTCAGAACTGAGTGGAAGTCACAGTGGAAGTCAGTGTGTAGCTGGTCATCCTATGCCAGCAGAGCAGGACTTGTTGCAGCAATCTGTGCCTGTTCGTGTTGTTTGAGGCTGTCTCCTTCCCTCTTTGCTACATGTCACAGTACAGCCTTCCAGCGATCTCTGATGCTTGCTAAGCCTCGCAGGTGCCCATGCTGCACCTCTCACACGCATGGCTCTGCTGCCTGCTCGCTCGTGCTTACTGCACCCCTGGCTTCTGCTGCCTGCAGCGAGGACTACTCCTTCAAGCTCATGCGCAAGAACCAGTATGAGGAGGCGCTGTTCCGCTGTGAGGACGACCGCTACGAGTTTGACATTGTGTGCGAGCAAAATGCCAGTGCCATGAGGGTAGGTGCCAGCCCTACCCTCAGCACCGGCTCGGGGCTGCCTTGCATCACAAACACACCTTGCAGGTGGCGCTGCGCGTCATATTGCCTCATGCAATGCCTGTGGGAAAACAGTCAAGGGCTGTGTAACTAGGTAGTGCAGCATAAGCAGGGCCACAGCACTGCTATCTGCAACCGAAGTAGGAATGCACACACTACATGTTTTTTCGTTCGGTGTGTGGTGTGTTGGTGGGTTTTTCGGGATTGCTGCCAAGATGTGCCCCAAAGACGTTATTGACCACATAGACATAGACAGGTTTCTTACATAGCCACAGTGTCAAAGGTTTGCTAACTGCTGATTGCTAGAGTGTATTAATGGTGCTCATGGGGTTGCGAAGTCTAGCAGTGGGACCCCTTGGTACTCCAGCCAGGCGCCTCTTCCTTCAGCACATCAGAGTGAGGCGGCCCCTGCTGCGTCCACACTCCCCAGGTGCTGCGGCCTGTGGCAGAGCGCCTGAGCGTCATGTCTGCTGAAGAGCGCGCCAACTTCCGCATCGAGGACGTAGCGGGGCTGAACCAGGTGCACACTGGCCACATCCAGCGCCTGTATGGCGACCAGGGCAGCGTGCTGCTGGAGCTGCTGGTCAAGAACCCTGCGGTGGCCATACCAGTGGTGCTGCACCGCCTGGAAGCTAAGGACGTGGAGTGGTGAGCCATGGCATAAGCAGGGCACAACATAGGGCAGTGCAGCAGCTCAGCTGTGGGCCTCCTACACCTCCAGGGGCATCAGCCTTAGTGCCCACAAGTTGCCAGGTGCCATACGGCCACCGCTTGCCTCCGGGGTGTGTTTCCCTGCACCACCAAATCTGTAGGGTTAGGAGGAGAAAAGGCTGTGCAAAGGAGCTATGGACTGCAGACAGCAATGGGCCGTTAACAGGCGCAACGCAGCTAGGCAGGAAAGGAACTATGCAATGCTGGATACAGGGGACCAGCTGGCAGTGCCCTTTCCCACACTGCTTGCGCTTGCGCATCTGCAGCGTATCAGTAAGAAATTCTGGTGACGTCTTAGCTGTATTTGCTGCGGCAACGCCGGCGACATGCTGGTGAACGCTGCATTTTTTTATATGTGTGTATGTATGTCATGTGATGCCAGTTGCAGTATGCCAATTACAACCCATGTTGGCCAAGGCCATGTCTTGATGATGGTGGATGACCCTGCATGTCTGTCCAGGCGCAAGGTAAAGGATGAGATGACCCGGGCGTGGCGCAAGATCTACGAGCAGAACTACCCCCGCTCCCTGGATCACCGCTCCTTCTACTTCAAGCAGCAGGAAAAGAAGAACATGATGACCAAGGCAATGGTGGCGGAGATCAAGGAAGCCGCAGACCGGCGCAAGGCAGACGAGCAGCAGCTGCGCATCTTGTCCATGGCGCACCGCTACGTCATGCCTGCAGTGCCACAGCCTAATGGCAACACGGACCTCAGCTTTGTGTATGCTGACAGGTAAGGGACCTTCCGTGCAGTTGGGTGGAGGGAGGAATGGGAGCATCGCATGTGTGAGCGGTGAAGGCAAGGGTTTGAGTGTCACCTGCATGTTGACGCAGCTTGCATGGCGCCGTCATGTCCTATCTGCCCACACATTGCTCCAGTTGCCTGGCTTGACGCCATGCCGCAGGACAATCTTTGAGGATGTATACCATGTGCTGCGCATAGCCATCCAGCAGACGCTACATGCTGGTGCGCGGGAGCAGGTCAGTGCGCCACCACTGGTGGAAGCATGGGAGCAGCTGTGCTAACATTGCAGCCTTCACCATTGTCACACAGCACAGTGGTCGCACTGTCTCCTTGCTTTCTTTCTTGCTTGCTCGCTGGCTCATTGGTCATTGGGCCTGGGCTGCAGGTGCTGTTGTTGTACCTGCAACATGTGGAGGCTGTCTTTGGCATCCCAGAGCGAACAACAGAGCTGGAGAGATTGAAAGCTGAGGTATGGGGAGCCAAGATAAGGAGGAGTGCAGGGGTGTCAGGGCAGGACACTCCCTTCATCTTCTTTGCCTAAGACGAATGGCTCTGTGCCCCTGGTGATGCCCTGAAAAGCCTGATTGTGCAGCGTGGTGCAGTCAAGCATGGCTGAAGTGACGGGAACCAGTATTTGAAGCTGCCAGAGATATGGGTTGCCATGTTTACGCTTGCTACTGTGCCGGCTGCTGACCTGCAGGTTGCGAGTGGTAAGAGCAGGGACATTTCCCAATATGTAGTGTACTGCAAGAGCGACAGCAGCGATGCTGATGGTGGGTTTGGTCCTGGCATGTTGACGCACCCATCGTGCAGTGTCCCACCCCTACCCACTCACCCCAGCAGGCAGGCAGAGTGGCCTGACAAGAGTGATCAGCAGGCTGTGTGCCCACACAGCATAGTTTGTGGAAGAGCAGGATCGCCTGTGAGTGCAGCCCACCCCAGGAAGTGGCAGACATTGGGTGGCATGGGTCGGCACCTCACACAGCCCTCACCCCTGCTCCTACTGCCTAGCTCCCCAGCAAGCTGGCTCTGCACCAGTCATCGTCCTGTGTGTGCAGAGGACAAGACGCATCGGCCTGGCATGGACATGGACGGCGAGGACAAGGCAGAGGAGGTTAGTGCTTTTGCCTGTAGATCGGGGCAGGGGTGGCATGCCTACTGGCGCTGAGGCTTAAAGTGTGTCGTGCATGGGCTTGCAGGGCACCAGCGGGGAGGTGCGACCCAAACGTGGGCCATCCTCAGAGGCTCATGATCGGGACGCTCATGCATTTGCCAGCTGCCGCCCCATCATGCCCCTGCTGAGCATGCCACAGCCCAGCCTTGCAGACCCTGCCAATGCCAGCAGCGCGCAAGGGGGGGTGCAGCAGCAGCAGCAGCAGCAACATTACGTTCCAGGGGCGAGAACGCAGCTGCTGTTTGGCAATGAAACCATCTACCTGTTCTTCAGATACCACAGGTGAGTGTGTGAGGGAGTGTGAGGGAGTTGGGGAGCAGAAGCAGGTGGGGTGTTGTATTGCAACTGGGATTGACGAGCAGATAGGGTGTTGCATTGTGGAAGCAGGTGGGGTGTCGTATAGTGCAAGGTTGGGCCCCACAGGGCTTCCACTGTACCAGGTTACCCGGGACCAGGCCAAGGCCTGTGTCTTCCCCGCTGCCTGTGCATGCTGTGTGTGCAAGTGAACACTGACTTGGATGAGCCTGACAGGATGCAATGGTGGCCAGGTGGAGTGGAGCAGGGCAGAGCAGTATCATCATCAGCCGCATCACACAGCAATTACCAATCCTGACGTGCAGGTATGTATACGAGCGGCTGAGCCTAGCCCGCAAGCTGTGCACAGAGATTGCGACCAAGAAGGTCACTGCCTCCGCACGTGCCGCCCTGCCCCTAAACCAGTCCCTGCCAGTCCCCACCAGCGCAACAGTGGCTGAGGCGGCAGATGCGGCCAGCCGCGGAGCCCAGCTGGACCCTATACAGCAGGTGTGCCGCGTGCTAACCCAGACCCGCCCCCTGCCTGCAAGGTATTGCCAGGCGGCAGGGAACAGCTGGTATGGCTGGTTCACCTTGGTGCTGTTCTTAGGCCATGGAGTGATGCTGATCATAGAGGCGGTTATGGTGGTGGTGGTGGTAAAGGCACTGCCATGCCGTCACTGCCCCTGGCAGCTGCACACCTCATGCCTACGCATTGGCTGCTGGTGCAGGCTGCCATCAAGGAGGATGCCGGCCGCAGCCATGCTACCTTTGTTGCGATGCTCCGGCAGACGCTGGGCAGTCCCAGCAGCAGCGACCCTGGGGCCTTTGAGGACTCAGTGAGTGCAGGCAGCCTCTGCTGCAAGCCTTGTCAGCCTGGTGCAGCAGAACTGTAACTGTAATAGTAACTCTAACTGTAACTGTAGAGCTGAAACTACTTGTTTTTGCTGCCTGTGTATGCCTGCCTGCCCTCCCTCTCACCTGCCTGCCTGCTTCTTTTTTTGCTGAGGACCTAGTGCACAGCTGACCTGGTGTAATAGGGTTGGGCTTAGCGAGGATAACAATGATATAGTGGACGTATTCAAAAGGACAGTAAGACTGCCTGGGTGGTGTGTTGTATATGAAGTTGCCTGCTGTGGCTCTGTGGTGTGACCCAGCTGTCTGGAGTGTGACGTGCAGGTGCGCAGCCTTTTAGGCACCAACAGCTATGAGCTGTTCACCCTGGACAAGCTGCTGAGCAAGCTGGCCAAACACATGCAGCTCATGGCGCAAGAGGAGCACAGCTGCCGCCTGTGGGATATGTTCAGCTATGAGCGAGCACGCCGCGCCCCCATTGCAGCATGCGTGTACCATGTCAACTGCCACACGCTGATGGAAGACAGCTGCTTCCGGATAGAGTTCAGGTCAGTGTGCAGTCCCCGCAGGTGTGTGGCTGCCGTGGGTGAGCATTGCAAGCGCAAAGAAGGGTAGGGCAGTCAAAGCCCAGACCAAGGCACCAGGCAACAGTGCAGAAGGCCCCTGGCTGTGGCTAGGCCTGCTGCAATCAGTGCTTGTGCCTTGTGAAAGACGGTGTCACCTACATGGCGTTGAAGCACCACAACAATATGGACAGTCCCTCCTGTTGTGCCTGGCTCCCATGACTCAGTAGGCCGGCCACTAATGCCGCCATCTCCTCCTGTTGTGGCTGCAGGGAGGACGATGGCACCCTCCGCTTTCAGATGAACGACCCAGAAAAGAGTGACCCACACGCTGTGATTGAGAGCACACCCACTCAATACATTCGTGGCTTTGTGTCTGGTGGCCCCACCCCTCCGGCTTTGTTGCCCACAGTGAGTGGCCAAGCGTACCCCAGGGGCTCAAGTGCAGGGGTGCAAGTCACAGGCTGCATGGCAAGGCATGGCGGGCTGGACCGTGCAAGGTGGCTTGAATACGACAAACCTGTCAGCAAGGCAGTGGGGTCACTGTTGCAGGGCACATGAGCAAGGGGGCAAGCACCACCAGTGGTCTGTAAATACGGCAGCGGGGCAAAGCTTCAAGATAGCTGTCTTCTGGAACCACCTTGGGTCAAGAGGGATTGGGACGCAGCACTTTGTGGTGCTGTGGGCCAACCTACTGCACACTCTGTAGCCTGCTGTATGCTTCTGGCCTGCCTGCCTGCCTACCTGCCTACCTGCCTGAAAGCCAGGCTGCCTATTTGCATGTACCCACAGCTGTTTTGCTGCTGAGGTGGTGGGAGGCAGTCATCCGTATAATCATCACCATCGTACCTGTCCTGCTGCCTGCCTTGTTGCGCAGTCCTCCCATGCCCCTTCTCCCCTGTACCTGAAGCGCAACCTGCCAGGGCCGCAGGCAGGCCAGGGGGATGACCAGCTGCTAGCAGCGCTGCAGTTGGTGCTCATCCAGAATGGCCTGGAATGCAAGATTGCATGTGCAACTGACAAGGTGGGTAACCCTGCAGCTTCAGCCCTTGCTCTGAGAAGTCTAGCCTCAGGGACCTGTGGTCTCCACCGCAAACAATGCTCCGCATAGCACCAAGTGTCAGGTAGCATTAGCATCCTGGCAAACCTAATTCTAACTTACCCCAATACACCATAACCCCAAACACCAATCCCACAGCACCAAATGTCAGGTTGCATCAAAGTCCTGGCACTACAGGTCAGTGCGCAAGAGCCTGCTCAAGGGAACAAGTTGTGGTACTCACCGCTTTTGCAGCTCCTCCTGGCGCTCACGTCATGGCCATTGCAACTGTCCCCTGTTGTTGGTGTGCGTGTACCAGCTTGCATCAGCAATGCCTTCCCTGCATGCTATCAGCAATGCAATGCGCGGGTAATGCTGTCATGCTGACAAGAATGATGGTGGTGAGGTCCTTTAATGACAGTGAGGATGATGGCGATGGTGATGCTGATAGTAATTGTGAGGATGCTGGTGAGGATGGCTGTGTGGCTCACAGGTGTCGTACGTGCTGGACACTGAGGACGTGTTGGCCCGTAAGAAGAGGCGGTGTAACCCCCAGCCTGCTGCCCAGCGGGATCTGCGCGTGCAGCGCTTTGCCAAGTGGATGTCCAGTGCCCACAAGCTGGCGGCTGCTAGCCAGCAGGAGGAGGAGCAGGCAGTGGCCCTGCTGTCCAGCACAGCCCGGGCATGAGACGCAGCAGCAGCGCTGGCCCCACTGCTGCTGGTGAACAGCAGTGGGGCGCCCTGCCAAACGTGAGGCTGGGGAAGGCAGGTGGGCGTGCAGCGGGTCATGCAGAGGACAGCTGCATGCCCTTGGATGGCTGGTGGCTTGTGAATGCTGGCAGCGGCCATTGTTGCAGCAGGAGGAAAGCATGGTGATACTTCAGGCTGCGTTGCTCAATAAGTGGCAGGCTGCGGTGCTTAAGGAGTGGCAGGCTGTGCTGCTACATGGCCCAAGAGTAGTGCCACCCTTCACATGGGCCATGCAGAGCAGAGGGAGCAGTGTCCCATGCCTTTGCCGCTCAGCAGACTGGAGCAGCATCCCAGCACAGTCACAGAGAAGTTGGCCACCCATGCCACCTCATCTGCCACCCATGCCACTCACTGCCACCCATGCCACCCATGCCACCTCAGCCTGGGCTAGCCAGCTGTCTGGGTGTCGATCAGCATGAGACGCAGCTGGCGCAGCTTCATTACAATCTGTTGCTGTGAGTCTCACACTCCTTTAGAGCGAAGAGTGCGAAGCTTTGCACTGCACAGCAAGGCCGCCTCGTGACTAAGGCAGCGACACGGTCACCTGATGTTGGCTCTGCAGGAGACTACTGTTGATAGCCCTGCACATCGCAATAACAGTGCATTCCAAATTGTTTGGCATTACGGAAAGCAGCGGACAAGCTGTGGGATCTTTAGACGGGAGTTGTGAGGCGGTGACTATGCGGGCGGGCACCGGGGTGGAGCCTCTCATCGCCACACTTTACCTTCAATCTTTCCGGCAATTGCACAGACTGCGCGGGTGGAGACGTGGCCTTTGTAAGGTTATGCCGGCCCCAAGCGGCCGGACGTACCTTTGCATATTTTTTGGACAGGGAACACAACACAACATACATCCACAAATGTGCACATCCACAACTGCATAGCTTAGGCTAGCCTTTGTATCTGGTGACCCCCGCGGTGTCTGGTCCCGCTGTAAGGGGCGATTGTTTGTTTGCTTTATGCACCCGTTCCGGGCCTTCACTGCCTAGGCATTGCAGGGCGGCGTGGCCAGCTGCTGAGCTCGCGTGGGCGCGTCCCCGGCCCGGATGTTTACAGCGGCTGACACATCTCGGTCGTAGAACCTGATGCCATTGCTTGTTGAGCATATCAAGCTCCTGATCCGGGAATCCGAGTTTCCAGAGTTTGATTCGGAGTAGACATAATGCAGGAATTGTGAGATGCCCAGCATGGCTAGTGGATGCTCACGCCTCATCAACTTGTCCCTGCATCATTCCTTACACAGTGCACAGTGGCATATTCACACCCCCTCAAAAGTTGCCATTTGGTCAACAGGCTAATGAATGGTCCCAGGCCGTTGAAATTCTAACCGCATTGAAAGTCGTTCAAGCTGAATAGCTCCAGGGTACAACCTGCATGACTAGTATGCCAATGTCATCCCAGACGCTGCCACCAATGCTTTGCTTTTGCTCACAATCTGCTCTCGTCCGCTGCGCAGGCAGCCCTCCAAAAAGTGAGACTCAAACAGCTGTACCGCCTCGGCCAGCCGAGTGCTCTGCCATTCTTCTAAACCCTGCGTGAGAGGGACAGCAACGTTCAGTAGGGAACAGTGGGTGCATCATGCATGTCTCGCCTTTTGGGCTCGTTACTACATGCTGACACCTGTAGTGCACAGCCTCATGCCCAGCTCGTGCGTCAGCGCACCTTGTGTGCGCCAGAGGTGGCAGGAGGCAGCTCGGCCAGCAGCTGCTGCACAGTGGGCACCGTGTCTGGGTCAAAAGCATCAGCCTGTTCTGGGGCCAGTGGCACGCACACCTTGCCCGTCTTAGGGTGCACACAGAAGGGTGCCTGCGATGACACATGAGACATGGAGCAGCGGCCACACTGTGAGGCATGAGGTGTCGCTTGGTAGCATAGACTGCACGCTGTGGAGGGTGCCTTGACAGCCACAGGATGACCCCCACTGCTCAGCCACAGCCTGTATGCACCCAATGACCCCACACTCATTACAGAACTAAAGCAACCCATCACAGACCAGTGTGAGCTACACCCCTCCCCACTTCACCCACAACGTGTGACTCCACGGAGGAAATACCCGTGGGGCCTGCTGGCCAGCTGATGCCACAGAGTTCAAGGTCGTGCACCCCACATGGACAAAAGGCACCGGCAGCCCATGCTGAGCTGAGTATGGCGGCTGAAGAGAGGCCCGAGTGAGGGTGAGTGTGATCCACTGGCACAGCGCATCACCACATGGCCTTGGCCCCTGACCCACCCTGGGTTGCCCCAGCAGCTGCCTTGAGTCGCAACCCCCCTGGCAGCACAGGGTGCAGGTGGTGCAGGTGGAGCCCAGACGGTGGGCCCAGATGGTGGGCAAGTGTGTGGCATATCTAGGTGGGCAAGGCGGCCCCTCCAACCTTGAGCAAGTGGTTCATCTTCTTGGACACCTCCATGTCCAGCCGGGGGTAGGCGTGCACAAACATGATTTCGTTGCAGCAGCGCTCCAACTGCCTCATCAGCTTCACATTGTTGGCCCGCTTCTCCTCAGCCACCTGTGCACACCACATTGCCACCTGTGCCAGTAACCGCCTGCTCTCTGCATGGTGGTAAGGCTTGGTGCATGGGTGCATTGACGAAGAAATGCAGTGAAAAGGCCTCGGTGCCCTGTCGCCAGGTGCAGGAGTCAGCAGCAGCAGCAGCAGCAGCAGCAGCAGCATGATGACCGTGCTGGGCCTGAGCTTCTGCCCACCCGCACTGCCACCGACCCCAGCTGCCTCCTGTTGTTGTATGCCGGCAGTATGGCTCATTGCCAGTAGTGCTGTGCACTTTCTAACAGCCATGTTCATCCTCAATGAGATAGCAGCAGAGTGGGGCATGCAGGTCACCCATGCCAGAACCAAAGGCTATGGTGTTTGGGGAGCAGCAGCAGCAGGTAGGGCAACAGCCCCCACAGCCAAAGCCCCCATCTCCATGGTGCTGCAGTACTGCACAGGGTGGGTACCAAGGCAGCACCATGACGGCATGAGCTCAGCATGCCAAGAGGTCAGTAGGCGGCTGCAGTGCCCTGGCCACTTGATACACCAGCTCAGCAAGCTGTTGAGTGCCTGCAGCAGCACCCTCACCCAGGTGCTGGTCTGCAAGGCCCTAGTGGTGCCCACCCTGATGCATGCAGCGGCTGGCCCGTGGGCCTTGTCCCAACACCACCTGCCTGCACCGCACCCTATGTATCCGCTCTGGCCCTCATGTGGTCAGCAACGCGGAGCTGCACCATCGCACCCAGTAGCCAGCCATTCATGCCTTACTACAAGAGCACATGCTGCGCTGGCTCAGCCATGTTGCCCGCATGCCCACCTCTGCCAGTGTGAGGCAGCTGCTGTTTGCTATAAGACGATGCAAGCCAGCCTTACCCGACTGGCCACTGTGTCCTCCAATGCCTTCCAGCGACGCAGGTTCAAATCTCCGGAATGGCGAGTGGAGGCCTTTGATGACCATGCGCTGCGTACTGCCTGTAAGCAAGCCCAAGCAGTTGGGACGGCTTGTGTTGCAGTGCTGCAGCAGTACCTGGTGTTGTCCGGTCAATGCCAACCTGGTGTGGCTTCTAGATATAGACTTAGCACGTGATGTTCCTTCTTTTCTAAGGATGGTGAGGCGCTGTTGTATTGGCCAGCGGTTGGTGGAGGGTGCGTGAAAGGGGTTGAAGGAATGGCTGGTTGATGCATGGGGAGTGGAGTCTGCTGTGAAGGGGTGGGGGGGTTACTGTCACCAACGTCACAGAAGCCCTTGCTGCTCCATACACCCATGCAGTCACCCATACAGGGTTCAGCGGATGTTGCGGTCACACTTGTAATATGACTTTAGGTGTGACCACCCACCTTGACTGACTCCTCGTCTGGCAAGTGTTTCAACAAACGCGCCACCATACCCTCATCCTCCAATAGTCCTTGCGATGGCAGTATGTGCTGCAGCAGCAGCAGCATGTGGACAGCTAGGGTCACGATCGCGCGAGGCAGCTACTGCAGGAGTCCTGCGCATACCTCCTCCCATGCCGGTCGCAGTAGTTGGGCCGCGGCGTCCACAGCCGGGTGCAAGACGGACCCTCCGCCTCCCAGAGCTACTTTTGCCTTCTCTCCCTCATGGCCCTTGTACACCGCGAAGTAGTTCGCTATTGCCCCACGAGCCTCATCGCTCAACTTCCGTGCGCTGCGCACCACCAGCGCAAAAGAGACCTAGTGGAAAGGCAGTACAGCGCTCAGCCTTGACCTATGCTCGCAGTCATCCTAGTGATGAACCGCGGCGGTTCCATAGACTCCAGCGCTTTCAGGAGCGGCAGACAAAACGGTGCCCTGGCGCGGCGTACCTTGGGTCGCACACCCAGCAGTGGACGCCACGTCGGCCGGAGTAGACCCATAGAATGTTGGAAAACCCAAAGTCCTCGCGCAAGCCGCGGTCAATGATCTGCAATCGGCACAGCGTGCGCACTACTGAGAAGACCCACATCGCATTGTACAGCCACATTGCCAGTGGCCTGCTAAGCAGCAGCAGCACGTTGCAGATAGCCCACCGCGCGTCGGGCGCAATGCCCTGGGGCTGACCAACCGCCCGCCACCCTGTGTTCCGCATACTACCTGAGCTTGCCTCAAAGAGCATGGACAGCCTACCCGCCAGACACTGACAAACTACTGTGAGGCTGGCAGCTGTATCAGCCTGGTGGCGCAGGGCTGCTCACGCCACAGCCAGGGCCGGTGGGCGTCACCTCACCTTGATGGCCACAGCCATAAGGGGCCAGCAGCGGGTGCAGATGTGGCCTTCCTTGCCGCAGGTGCGCACGTCGTCATAGTCCGTGAGGTCAATGTCAAACACCAGCTCACGCTCAACTGGGTGGAACTGAGCTGCAGGGCGAGGCAGGTGTGGGGCAGGTGTGAGGCAGGTGTGAGACTCCCCATAAGCAATTGGTCAGCCAGGTCTGGCAGCAGTGGGCAAGAGTGGAGCCGAGCAGCGGCTGGTCAGTGTGGGGCCAAGGCAGCAGCAGACGAGGCCTAGCCGCCCTTATGCCTAGGCCTGATGCCTATGCCTAGGCGAGGCCTAGACGCCCTTATGCCTAGGCGAGGCCTAGCCGCCCTTATGCCTAGGCCTGATGCCTAGGCGAGGCCTAGCCACCCTTATGCCTAGCCGCCCTTATGCCTAACTGCCCTTATGCCAGGCGCTGCGCCTCACCTCCCAGGGACAGCCTGTTCTGAGGGTTGTATGAGTACACGGGCCCCAGGTCAATCTTGGAGGGGCAGCGCCGCTTGATGGCGTCTGCCATGTCTGTTCCGTCCTGCATTGCAACACACCCTCTTGCTCAACCCACGGCAACAGCTGGGCTGGGCTGCTGTACTGCCAGTGACAGGCCTGCTGAGCTGTTGGCCCGGTTGCTGGGCCCTGCGCCCGGGGCTGGGCCAGAGCAGCGGCAGCAGGTTGTGCACTGGGCTGTTGGCCAGGTTTGCCCAGTTTGGCCATCTGGACTGGGCCATATGCCCATGCCGGCTAAGAAGCCAGTGTAGTGCCGGTGCAGGGCCAGAGCAGCAATGTGAGGTGGCGCTGGTAAGTGGTCATGGCCTGCTGGGCAGGGTGACGCCCCGACAGTGTGTGTATGCTGCCAGGCCAAGGTTGTGTGCCCGGGTAGCCACCTGACAGCTGACAAGGCTGTGAGGTAGCCTGCTGCCAGCTGACTGTGCGCCCATGCGGCCTGCTGCCAGGGTCACCGCCAGCACTGCACCGCCAGAACCGCCAGCACGGCCAGGGTCACCGCCAGCACTGCCCAGATCACTACTTGAATGGTGCTCTCTGTAGTGCTGCGACACGCCTCCCTTTGCTGCTGCTGCTGCTGCTGCTGAGGGAGAGGCTGCGTGTGCTGCTGCTGCTGCTGAGGGTGAGAGGCTGCTGCGTGTGCTGCTGCGTGTGCTGCTGCTGCTGCTGCTGCTGAGGCTCAGGGTGCCCCTGCTGACCCCTGGCCCCAGCTGGTGCCGCAGGAGTGCACCTTGAAGGCCTGGTAGCGAACGAAGATGTCGCCGTCCATTGTGAAGCAGAACTCCCTGCGGTTGAAGAAGCCTGGGTCGGCCTGGGGGTGCTTGCTGTCTGCATGTGGCAGCAGCAGCAGTGAACTGGCAAATTGGCTGCTGCTGGGCAAGCTATTACATGGTGCTGCACAATGTCAAGCACCGGTTAAGCTGTCATGACAGGACAAGGCAGGCAGGCAGGCAGCACTGGTTGGGGTGTGCCAGGTTCAGTGAGCAGAGGGACACACATGCAAGCTGTTGGTGCTGGGGCTTACCATTGCCATAAGCCAGCCAGCGGTACATATGTTGGTGAGGGAACAGGCGCGCTGCACGTGAAGATAGCGGTGATGTTGGCTCAGCACTGACATGGCAACATGTGTGCTTACAGTGACATGCGCCAATCAGCAGGTTAACATAAACCTTCAGTACAGAAGGGAAGGAGGCTGGCAGCCCCAAGCTGGACCCTGATGCTGTACTGGGACTGCTCCATGGAAGACAGGCTGTTGTTCACAACGATGGAGGGCTCACCATAGTAGGCATGCATCAAGTCCTGCACGCTGGCAGCAGCTGGTGGAGGAGGGCCGTCCTCTACGAGCGCATGGCACCCGTACACGCTAAATACTCGCGCAGCTTCAGCACCGGAGCTGGACTATGCGCATACCTTCCGTTGGCTCACCCCCTTCCCCGACTTTTTGGCGTTTCGTTGCTGCATCGGAAGACATTAGACCTTGATTGTGTAGACTCCTCTCGCTGGTTTGTGTAGACTCCTCTGTCCTAATCAAATGTTTGAATTTAAGGTTCGAAATGCGCAGTCAACTCCTGAGCCCCACAGCCCTCATGCTACACCAAAGATGGGCTACAACCTGGGCATTGCCATCGTGCCGGCGGAGGAGGTAGTGCCGGCACCTGATAGCAAGTGTAAACATGTCACAGGTCAGTAGGCCAGGGCCAGGGCCAGGGCCAGGGCCAGGGCGTTTGAGTTTTATGAGACTCGGCACAGCATTGAAAGACCCAGCATGGCAGGCCAGTGAGGCTAGTGTGTCCCCTGCCCCTGGTTGGCTGCTGTGCATGAGCCTGCCAGGTCAGGCGCTCCCAACATGGGGTTGGTAAGGTACTCTCAAGTACTCTCTCAATACTGTATCGTTTTCGATAGCGTTATTACATTGGTAGCTGCAAATCAATGCGCGTCATCTGACCATCAGCGCAAGCCATTGGAGTTTTTGCTCGCGTACTGCCACATGTGCCCACAGCGGGTCTGGCAGCCAGGTCAGCAGCACCATGAAGAGCAACTTTTGGGTTAGATTGGCGAATATGCAGTCAACCGGCCGAATATGCAGTCAAGCTCCGCACACGAGACGTCACAACTAGTCTCGTTATTGGCATGCTGTAGAAACCCATAGAGAATGCGGGCACCATGCTAGTGTAATCATTGCCAAAAACAAACATACACAAGTATAGACTGCGCACCCAGCCTTGCTCCGGCGCGCACAACCCTTCATTACCAGCATTCCATTCCACTCCACTGCATGGCATAGAAATACTATGTGTGCATGTGTGAACCTGATGCCAGGTAGGTTAGGCAAAAGCACCGATGTTGTCATTACAGGGGATGGCTGGCTACTAAGCGTGGGTAGTCCGGCTATGAGTGGGCTGTCAATGGATGTCAACGGGGTACAGGTCGTCTTGCTGCCTGGCTGCCTGGCTTACTGGGTTGCCTGACTTGTGGTCTGCCTGTGGTCACCACATTATGCCCCCTCAATTCTGGCTCCAGCCTGGGTGCATCAGGTGCTGCTTCACCTACCTTGCCAAGGCTCTATCACCTATTAGTGGACGCAAGCTGGCTGCACTGCATGCCATCAACAGCAGCTTGACCCTGGTCTGACAGCGTCTCTAGATGTCACAGCCGGCACAGCAACGGACATGGCAAGTTCCTAACCAGTCAAACACAACTCATTCAACATGGAACAACATTGGGTAAGCTCACTCAGCTACAACCCATCTCCTACCCCATCGCACCCCACCCCATTACCACACCTACCATTAGCCACATCGCATGCTCACCTTTTACAGCAGCATGCGTGAGCGTCACACCAGGCTGCAAGCTTGGCTATGCAAACCAACTCCAGCCACTATTGCATGTGCTTACGCCTTGAGCTGTTGCCTGTCTGCTGGATGACTGAACCTCACCGGCTCCAGGGATCTATTGCAGATGATGACTCAAACCATCGCAACCCTAACCATGTAGTTTGACCGTAAGTGGGCACAATGAAACTAAATGGTCAGATGGCTAGCGCCCTTGCATCAAGGCTGGCACAGCTGTGAGGCCTGGAGGGGGCCTGTCACAAACTGCTGTGCTGCTGGCTGCTGTTGGGCCCAGGGGGAGCCTATGGGGGGCCAGGAGGTTCCTGCAGGGCATGAAGCGCATGCCTGGCTTTTGCCAGCCTCAATGCATCAGCTTGGTCAGCCAAAGCCTGGGGCACAGCTCTAGTGCCCGCCAGCAGCTTTGCGCCAGCCCTGACCAAGCCAGCCTACTATGTGGCTGCGGTACCGCTAGAGGTGTATACTGCGCCCAGGAGGTTGCTGTTACCAGGAACTTCTTATTTCACGTCGCTCTGCTTCCTACTTCCAGTCCGCTCTTACTTACACCTCATGAGTGACTCCCTCAACTCCTCATCATTGTAAAGGCTACTGACAGTGTGCCTAATGCCCACTTCGGCTCAGCCTTCTGGTGTGTGTGCCTGTTGCCAGTGCCTGTGCCTGTGCCACACACATCCCCTTTGTGAGGGGTTCATTGTTTTCTTATGTTGGGATTGTCTTGAGCTGTAGCTGGCTATTGCTGCAACTGGCGCTCCACTTGCGCAACAGCGCCGCCACTTGCGCAACAGGGGCTTGTCGGGTATGATCACTGGCCTGGCTTTGGCATGGCTGGGCGGTTAGTCCAGTAGCACAGCTCAGTGGGACGTGGCCCTGGGCCGACTGCACAGCGGCGGATGTTCAGCGCGGCTGACACGTCCCGGTCATAGAACCTGCACATGGGTGTGGGAGATGCATGACGTCAATTCATGTGTCACGTCATGTGAAACATTCTCATGTCATGCACATGTGTAGGGTTGGGTCAATGCTTACCTGGTGATGTTGTTGATGCTTGTTGAGAACATCAGGCCCGGGACTTGGGAACGCTTTGCCATGGTTTTCACTGGCCGCAGCCACCTGCATGGACACATGGGGCGATGCTCATTTGTAAGATGTCTCATCTTGACCCTACCTAGACACCTTGACTCCACCACCTCCCAACCCTGCCAACAACTCCCTGTCCTCAACCCCCTCACCTGAAGGACTCAGGCGGCGTGTCAACGAGGGTCTCACTGGGGGCGTTGTCGGCTGAGCTGACCCGGCTGGTTCGGAACTCATCCACCAGCACCACACGCCCTGGCCTGAACTGCTTCACTGCCTCCTTCTGCATCTGGCTGACTGGGACACCCCTGCAGCCAATGGTGCCGCTGCCGTTGAAGCCAGCTGCACCATAGGCCAAGGCCAGGATGCGGTCCGGCCACAGCTTCTTTGCCTGCATGTTGACCTGCAGCCACATATAGCAAGACACAGTGGCACACATGTGCCAGGTCAGGTATAGCAGCAGCAACGGAGTCACTCCCTCAACCTTGCGGGCCTGGCGCGTTTGTGTCCGCGGAAACCGTTCATCGCTATGCTGCGTGGTCAGGGCTGCCTTCAGCCTGAGCGAATGCGGCTGGGCCCGAGTGTGGTGAGGCGGGTCGCCATGCTTGCTCGCAACGTGTCGCGGCAATGCGTCAAGCCAGGCAAGTGCCGTCTGCTTCACCTGTAATGCCGCCATGACGCCGAGCCACCTGTCGCAGCCCACCTGTCGTGACTGCACCCCAGGTTTTGAAGACGCTGCAAGCCCTTCCCTGGCCAATGCTGTCTTGGCCAGCACCACCAAGCACACGCCAGCCACCGCAGCGCCAGTGGCAGCACCTGCAGCCACTGGCACGAACGGCAGTAGCAGCAATGGAGCCAGCAGCAACAGCAGCAGCAGCAGCAGCAGCAGCAATGGTGTGAGCGGAGGGGGCAGCAGGGAGGCTCCAGGGTACCGGTTGCCCCCTAAGGAGATCCTGGACATTGTGGACGCCCCGCCCCAGCCTGGGTTGTCCTACTCCCCAGACCGCAGCATGTTCCTGCAGCTGTTCAGGCCGCCCGCCATGCCACCCATCTATGAGATGGCACGGCCCGAGCTCAAGCTGGCAGGTCAGGGGCAAGCTGGCAGGTCAGGGGCCTAGCAGGGCCGGCCTCATCCACCCAGTGAGCCTTGGGTGCACAAGGCTGCTCAATTGCCCGCCCCTCCCAAGTCTCCATAGACTCCACATGTTGCTGGGGGCTGCCACTGGCTGCTGCCAAAGCCCTCTGCTGCTGCCGCTGCTCCAGCTTCCTTCCCAGCTTCCTGCCAGCTTCCCAGCTTCCTGCCATCCGCCATCCTGCCCACCTGGTCCTGCCCACCTGCCCCTGTATGCCAGTGACACGGCTGGGAGATGCACACCAATCACCTCAGCAGGCAACCAGCCGGAGTCAGCACACTGTTGCCTGTCCCCCAGGCCTTCAATGCGCTGCAGCTTGGCCTGACCTGCTGCTGCTCGCCATGCTTGTTGTAATGCTGTGTTGCTGGGAGTGCTGCTGGGGTGAAAAACCTGGGGTGTTGGCTCGTCAGGTGAACAGGGTAGTTCCGCAGGGTAGCTGGGCGCTTAGCTGGGCAGCCGGGCACATACTCGTGGGTGTGCTGGGCTGCTGCTGCTGCTGCTGCTGCTGCTGCTGCTGCCCCTGTGCTGCTGAACCCTGCCCATACTGACACACTGAAGCGCTGCAGCTGCTGCTCCAGTGGCTCCCCTGCTTGACAATGTGCTGCTGAGGCAATGCGGTGAGGTGAGCACCTGGGTGTGACGGAGTGTGCAAGGCTTGCCTGTTTTGGCCACGGCAAGGCTTAGGGCGCAGTGTGAGCTGCTGGGGTTGTGGGGGCAGTGCGTCCAGGAATGGCTGGCTGCAGGCATGCGGGTGGACCCGGAGCTGTGGAGCGGCAGCAAGATGGGCTACAACCTGGGCATTGCCATCGTGCCGGCGGAGGAGGTGGTGCCGGCACCTGACAGCAAGTGTAAACATGTCACAGGTCAGTAGGCCAGGGCCAGGGCCAGGGGCAGGGCCAGGGCCAGGGCGTTTGAGTTTTATGAGACTCGGCACAGCATTTAAAGACCCAGCATGGCAGGCCAGTGAGGCTAGTGTGTCCCCTGCCCCTGGTTGGCTGCTGTGCATGAGCCTGCCAGGTCAGCAGCACCATGAAGAGCCCCACCCCTGCTGCTGCTGGCAGCTGCCACTGGCCAGGCAGGTGCAGCCATGAGGCCCTCCCCCCCGGGCCCAGCTGTGCCTGCCTGCCTGTCTTCCAGGCTACCCGGCAGGCAGCTGGCTCAACTACGTGTCCTGGTCCCCTGACAGCCGGCTGCTGGCCTTCACTGTGCGCAGGTGAGCAGCAGGCGGGCGGGCGGGCGGGTGGGGTGTCAGTGAAACAGGCATTGCACATCGCCAAGCAGCAGCGACAGGCAGCCCAGTCATCCACCCCTTGGCATCTTGCACACCAGTGTTTTTTTTTTCAAAACAGCCAAGCTGATGCTGGTCACGAAGGGTCCAGGACCATCACATGGCTGGTTACGCAGTTGGCCCCGACTGGTAACGAGAAACAAGTAGCGCAGCATTTTCTTATGCTGAAAATTGTATTTATATAGATGTTTTACACAAAAGGACATTTTTCGGTTACGAAGCAGCCGAGGCCAGCCATCGCAAGGGTCCGTTTGGTAACGAAATCCAGGCCTAAAAAACAAGCTTTTGGTTCCGATCGTTACGTATTACGCAAAAAAAAAATCACTGTTGCACACCATCATGACCCTGCCTGGACTGCTGCTGTTGCCTCTGCATTCCTGTTGGTGGTGTATCTCCCGCTGTGGCGGCTGTGGGGCGTGTGGTGCACAGCTCAGGTGCCCCGGGGGCGGCGCCGCGTCTGCCGCTGAAGCTGTGGGTGGCTGAGTCCAGCACTGGCCAGGCCCGCTGCCTGCTGCCCTCCCCTGGCCTGGGCCTGAACACCGTGTTTGTCAAGTGAGTCACGCCTGACCCAGGGGGCTGCAGGGCAGGGGGGACAGGCCACAGGGCTGCAGGGGGGCAGCAGGGAAGGCGGAGGAGCCCTGTGCATCCAGGCGTCCCGGGTGGAGGTGCATACGGAGGCCATACGGAGGGCTGGGGTGTGCCAGGTGTGCCAGAGGTGGCTCAGGTAGAGGCGTGTGAGGTGTAGGGTTTTCTAAGGTAGAGGTGTCCTAGGTTGAGGTAGAGGTGAAGGTAGAGGTGCCTTGGTCGGTACAGTTGATCAGCCCTAGGTGCAGTGGGGGGTGGTGAGGGGGGAGGGCCTGGCTGGGCTGGGCCTGCAGCAGCAGGGTAGGGTCCCACGCGCTGCTCTCCTACTCTGCGGGGGAGGCCCTGCCCCCACTGCTGCTGCTGCTCCTGCTCCCGCTCCTGGGGCATTGCTGGCCTGTGTGCTGGCGCAGCTGCAGTGCCTGGCTGCTGACCCTCCCCCTCTCCCCTGCTGCCTGGCCCCATAGCTCCCACAGTGTGGCCAGGCCCTCTGCCGCCTCAGCCCGCAGCTGGACCCACTCAGGCCGCCTTGGCCAGCAGCTGGGGACGACCAGGGGGTAGAGGTAGGTGAGTAGAGGGGCCTGCGCACCTGCCTGAGCGTGGGGCACCGCTGGCCCTGGCTGCAGCTACTCCTGGCTCACTGACACCCGCATCGTGGCGTGTGTGGTGCCGGAGGCTACGGGCCCAGCTCCCCCCGCGCCTGCCACACCCCCTGGGCCACGCATTCAGGACAACACCTCTGGGCTGAAGGCGCAGAACAGGACCTACCCCGACCTGCTCAAGGTCAGTGCTGGCAGCCGCACCTGCCCACATAGGGGCTGGGCGCCTTGTGGCAGGAGCCTGCTGAGGTGGCGCCAGGCACAGTCACAGCTTAAGGACTTGTTTACAGTAGGTGGCGGTAAGGTGATCCTCCCCCTCCCCCTCCCCCTCCCCCTCCCCCTCCCCCTCCCCCTCCCCCTCCCCCTCCCCCTCCCCCTCCCCCTCCCCTCCCCCTCCCCCTCCCCCTCCCCCTCCCCCTCCCCCTCCCCCCTCCCCCTCCCCACTCCCCTCCCCCTCCCCCTCCCCCTCCCCCTCCCCCTCCCCCTCCCCCTCCCCCCTCCCCCTCCCCCTCCCCCTCCCCCTCCCCCTCCCCCTCCCCCTCCCCCCTCCCCCTCCCCCTCCCCCCTCCCCCTCCCCCTCCCCCTCCCCCTCCCCCTCCCCCTCCCCCTCCCCCTCCCCCTCCCCCTCCCCCTCCCCCTCCCCCCTCCCCCTCCCCTCCCCCTCCCCCTCCCCCTCCCCCTCCCCCTCCCCCTCCCCCTCCCCCTCCCCCTCCCCCATTTGCGCCTGATCGCGCCTGCAGAATGACCATGACGTGGCACTGTTTGAGCACTAACGGCATGAGCGAGATGGTGGCGGTGGATGTGACCAGCGGCCAGGTGGACAGGCTGGGGCCCAAGCGCCTGTACACAGAGTGCGTGGCAGCTGCCCTGCCTGCCCACACCAGGGGTAGGCAACAAGGGCAGAGCAGGATGGGTGCAGGATGAGGGCAACAGGTGAAGGAGGTCGAGCCTGGCAGCCCCAGCCTGCTCACCTGCCCACCACTGGACCGCACCGAGCAGGCATGCGTGCTACTCTCCCCCCACAGCACCCAGCTGCTCAATTCCCCAGCTCTCTGCTCGTCCTCGCCTCCCCTGCTGCCACCCTGCCCCTCAAGCTCATGGCCCAAGCAGTGACCCTGCCTCATCTACCTCCCCACCGCCCTCCCCCTTCCCCCCCACACACATCCTCCCTTGCTAAGGAGGAAGCCTCACACCCCCCCTGCCACTCAGCCGCATTGCCTACACTGCAACCGCTGCGCCTTGTCTACTCCCCCTCCCCTCCCCCCCTCCTCCCTCCTCCCCAACCCCCCCTCCCCCCTCCCTTGTCTACTCCCCCTTCCTTCCCCCTCCCCGCTCCTCCCCGCCCCCTCCCTCCCCCCCTCGCGCCCCTGCCCCTGCCTGTGCCTTGTGGCGGGCTGTGCAGGGCTGCGCTGGCTGTCCTGTGCGGCCCACAGGGTGTCGGTCAGCCCTGACGGCGCCTTCCTGCTGGTGGCCTGGCTGGAGCCGCCCTACTCCTTCAACGTGCCCTGCGGACGCTTCCCCAAGCGCCTGCAGCTCTGGACCGCGGCTGGACACCTGGTGGGCGGCAGGGGGGAGGGGGAGGGGGAGGGGGAGGGGGGGGGCACAGGGGCCAAGAGATGAGGGGCAGGGCGGGGTGGGGGAAAGGGCGGGCAACAGGGCCAGCTGCTACTGCCCAGCGTCTACTGGCCAGCTTCCCCTCTCCCATAGCTCTGCCCCTGCCCTGCCCTGCAATAGCACGCGTTGAGGAAAGGCAGGCCCTGCACCTCTTAGTTCACCAGCGCACAGCAGCCTGCTGCAGAGTAGCGGTGGCGCAATGATGCCCAGGCTCACAAGCACTTCGCCTAGCTAAGTAAAGACCGAACCCAGCCTTGCAAGCATCCAGCTGCTGCACGGTTAGTGTTGGCTGTTTCTTGTCTTTTCTTGTGGGAAGCCTAGTGTTAGCACCAAGCACCAAGCTGGTAGTTCTGATGGGAAGCCTAGTGGTCAGGGAATGGTCCATGCTACCAGGGATGGGGTGTGCAGTCATAGGGGGTGTGCCCTGATGAAGCTGGTAGGTGGATGACGGTGTAGCCCAAGGGAGCTTGCCTACCCAGGCAACACCCCCCGCCATGTGGTTGAGGAGGTCATGTCTCGACCTGGGTGTGGGTGCAGGTGCGGGAGCTGGCCGCCCTGCCCCTGGCGGAGTCCATCCCCATCGCCTTCAACTCCGTGCGCCAAGGGCCCCGCAGCGTGGACTGGCGCAGCGACAAGCCGGCGGAGCTGTGCTGGATCGAGGCTCAGGTGGGCCACTGGGCCAGGCAGGGGGGCAGCTTTCCCCTGCACTGCACTGCGCTGCACTGCACTGCACTGCACTGCACTGCACTGCACTGCACTGCACTGCACTGCACTGCACTGCACTGCACTGCACTGCACTGCACTGCACTGCACTGCACTGCACTGCGCTGCGCTGCGCTGCGCTGCGCTGCGCTGCGCTGCACTGCACGCCACCTCAGTCTCTCTCTCTCTCTATCTCACTCTCTCTCTGCCAAGACTCTCTCGCTACTCAAAACATGCTGCTGGGATGATGCTGGTCACACTATGATGCTGGTCACACTGTCCATGGATGACTGGAGCAGCTGTTCATCCAGCCAGCTCATGCATGTGTGATGTCACACTCACACCATGCACCCCCATGGCTACGCAGGATGGCGGAGACGCGGGCGTGGAGGTGTCCCCCCGTGACCTGGTGTTCACCCTGGACGCCCACCAGGCCCTGGATGCCGCACCTGCTGCTGCTGCTGCTGCTGCTGCTGCTGCTGCCAGCTCTGGCCTGGGCCCCGCTGCCGCCCCTGACCCTGAGGCCAGCAGCGGCGCAGCCAGCGGCCCGGCAGCCGCAGCAGGTCAGCCCCGGCAGCTGGCGGCCACTCAGCTGCGCTGCGGAGGTGTGGCGTGGTGTGACGATGACCTGGCCATCGTGTACGAGGTGAGGAGTAGCAGCTGGGCGGTGTGCAGCAGTGTTTTTTTGCGCTATACATATAGCGTTCGCGATGAAATGCCATGGGGTGGAGGACGTTTTTACGCTATGAAATGGTCGCTTTGTGGGCTGCGCTACCGCGCATCGCGCTATATAAAGTGAATTACAACCTGCGATCATGCGTGGTTCGGCACAAACATTGCTGAGTTTTTCACTTAAGCGATGTTTCCAAGTAAGGTCGTGCTGTAAAATTAAGGGTATGCCGAGGGCTGTGTGCAGGTGTGGGGCAAGGCGTGATGGGTCAGGAGTAGGGCCCAGTGAGGCAGGGTAAACGATGTGATGCCGCCCCCCACCCTCTCATGGCTCCTTCTAATGTTGGTGCCGCATGTGCACCTGCTGCTGGTGTTGGTGCTGGTAGCTGTGGCGGTTGTGGTAGTACAAACTTGTGGTTATGTTGGTTATGTTGATTGTGATGGTTGTGGTGGCTGTGGTGCTTATGGTGGTGCAGAGCTGGTGGAAGACGCGGCGCAGCGTGTGGCACCTCATCTCGCCAGGCGACCTCACCAAGCCCAGTCGGGTGCTCTTTGACAGGCAGGGCACCGCCATGACCCCACCGTCCTCCCCCATCCCGCCTGCTGCTGCTGCCCTTAGGCCAGCCCCCTGCCCCGCCTGCACCTGTCTGTGACTAAGCACACTCTCACACCCAGGTAAACGAGTGGCAGGCGGGTGTGAGGTGTCTTACGATCGGTGTGAGGAGGAGAGTGAGGGTGGGGAGGGGGGGTGGAGGGTGGAGGGTGGGGGGTGGAGGGTGGAGGGTTGGGTGTGTGGGGTGATGGCGTGAAGAAGATGGCCAGGGGCAGGGGTGGGTGAGGGCGTGAGGGTGGGTGGTTGAGAGGGAGGTTGGCTGCTTCAGCCCTGCCCGGCCCTCACCTCCTGCAGGAACTATGAGGATGTGTACAGCGACCCCGGAGCTCCGCTGTCACGGCGCACCAGCTGGGGCACACACATCCTGGCCAAGCTGGACGGCCAGCGCAAGCTGCTCATGGAGGTCCGTGCCAGCAACACTGGGGCACCGGCTGCTTCATAAGACCCTGGGTGGATGCTGCTCGTCACTACTCACCCTGACCCTGACCCTGACCCTGACCCTGACCCTGACCCTGACCCTGACCCTGACCCTGACCCTGACCCTGACCCTGACCCTGACCCTGACCCTGACCCTGACCCTGCCCCTGCCCCTGCCCCTGCCCCTGCCCCTGGCCCTGGCCCTGGCCCTGGCCCTGGCCCTGGCCCTGGCCCTGACCCTGACCCTGACCCTGACCCTGACCCTGACCCTGACCCTGACCCTGACCCTGACCCTGACCCTGACCCTGGCCCTGGCCCTGGCCCTGACCCTGGCCCTGGCCCTGACCCTGACCCTGACCCTGGCCCTGGCCCTGACCCTGACCCTGGCCCTGGCCCTGACCCTGACCCTGACCCTGACCCTGACCCTGACCCTGACCCTGACCCTGACCCCGCCCCCCTTAGGGCACCGGAGCCAGTCCTGAGGGCAACCGGCCCTTCCTGGACGTCTTGGACATTGACACGGGCACCTCCACACGGCTGTGGCAGAGCAGCGCCCCACACTACGAGCAGCCAGGCTCCATCTTCAACGACACAGACGATGTGAGGCGCAGCCGGCACCAGGGGGGGATGTAGGGGCAGGGGCAGGGGCAGGGGCGAGGCGGGTAGAGCAGCACCGGGGCCATGGTTTGCTAAGGAGATGGTGGGGCATGTCGCCCTGTGATGTGGTGAGTGGCTCAATTGGTAAGCGGTGGGGTAACGCTCTTACAAATGACAGTTCTCAGGATCATAGATGAACAGAGAGGTCATAACACGAAGACAACACTACAAGATTATGATGTGTCAGCCTGTGCTCTCCTCCACTGGCCACTTCACACTTAGCACTTCCCAGCTTGCAGCCCTCCCCCGTCAGCCGTCTGTGCACGTGATGACTCGCCCAACGCGACTTGCCCTGTCGTCCCTGCCTGCACAGCCCTCTCCCACCAAACTGTGTCAGCATTAGGAACAGGCTGTTAATGCTCCCCCCCCCGAAAGGCTGCCAACCTCCCTGCCCCTCTACCACTGGGGTGCCTCTGCGTGCCTGTCGTGAGCCACCCGCCCTGCCCCACCCGCCCTGCCCAGCCTTGGCCTTTGCAGTTGCGGCCCTGGCCACTGCCAAGCTGCACCAGCAGCATGACGGTGTGTGCATTTCCATGATCTCCATGCACTGACCCAGCATGCATTATGGCATTGGGGAAGGGGTGTTGCTTGCCCCCCCACCCCCCCCCCAGCCCCCCCTGCAAGCTCGGTGAATGCTGTGGACCCCGCCTCCCCCACCCTGCCCTGCCCCGCTGCCCTTGCCCCGCTGCAGAGCCAGCCCGTGGCCCTGGAGGGCCTGCAGCTGACCTTCACGCGGGAGTCAGCCCAGGAGCCGCCCCAGACCTTCATCAAGACCTTCACCCAGGGCGGGGCGCAGGTGCAGGAGCGCAGGGTCACTGACTTCCCGCACCCCTACCCTGCGGTGAGCTGGTCAGGGGGGGCAGGGCAGGTGGGCAGGGGAGGCGGGCGGGGGCCCAGGCTGGCTGGCAGGCTGGCTAGCAGGCAGTTGGCAGGGCAGGTCGTGGTCCTGTTCTGTGCTGGTCAAGGTGTGATGATAGGGGTGGTGTGGCCAGATGATGCACTGGGTGGCTCGGGCCCCCCCCTCCCCTCCTCCCTCCCCTCCTCCCTCCCCTCCTCCCTCCCCTCCTCCCTCCCCTCCTCCCTCCCCTCCCCCACCCGCCCCCCGCCCCTCCCCTGCAGCTGCGCGGCCTGCAGCGTGAGGTGCTGCGCTACCCGCGGCCTGACGGCGTGATGCTGACGGCCACGCTGTACACGCCCCCCGGCTACTCCCCTGACAGGGACGGGGCGCTGCCGGCAATCTTCTGGGCCTACCCCCGCGAGTTCAAGTCCAAGGTGGGGCAGCAGGGGCTGCAGGGGGCCGGGGGCTGCTGTTGGACGAACAGCCGGGGGATGAAGGGGGGAGCTTGGGGGGTGCCAGGGGGGCTGGCTGGGGCCCAGCTCACAGGGTACACAGTAAAGCACATAATTTGAACAGGCCTGATTTGGCCGTTCTCCCAATGTCTCCCTTCAACACGCACGCTTCCTTTCATACACGGTCTTTGGAGGTTACAAGGATGGTGTGAGTCGGTTTGAAACGGATCAACGCGTTTAGTCGTCGGAGACAATGAGAGGCACAGTGGAGAGGTGTTATAAAGAGCTGCACGGCTATGTGCTCTGCTTTCACAATGGGTACTGGAATGAAGTGGCACGGGGCCGTGAACATTAGAAGGTGTTCAAATTAGAAACCTTACTGTGTAGGGGTCCATGCCTTCCACCCCCATTGGTTTGGCCAGTGGCTCATTAGCCCTTAGGGGTAGGGTGGGGTGGGGTGGGGTGGGGTGGGGTGGGGTGGGGTGGGGTGGGGTGGGGTGGGGTGGGTGGGGTGGGGTGGGGTGGGGTGGGGTGGGGTGGGGTGGGGTGGGGTGGGTGGGGTGGGGTGGGGTGGGGTGGGGTGGGGTGGGGTGGGGTGGGGTGGGGTGGGGTGGGGTGGGGTGGGGTGGGGTGGGGTGGGGTGGGGTGGGGTGGGGTGGGGTGGGGTGGGGTGGGGTGGGGTGGGGTGGGGTGGGGTGGGGTGGGGTGGGGTGGGGGGGGTGGGGTGGGGTGGGGTGGGGTGGGGTGGGGTGGGGTGGGGTGGGGTGGGGTGGGGTGGGGTGGGGTGGGGTGGGGTGGGGTGGGGTGGGGTGGGGTGGGGTGGGGTGGGGTGGGGTGGGGTGGGGTGGGGTGGGGTGGGGTGGGGTGGGGTGGGGTGGGGTGGGGTGGGGTGGGGTGGGGTGGGGTGGGACACTGTACTGCTTTGTTGGCGACAACCTGGCCAAGGGCCTACACCCCTGCCATGGTCCCCTGCTGCTGCTGCTCCCCTGCCCCTGCTCCTGCTGCTGCTGCTACTGGCTGATGTCCGCCCCCTGACCCCCCTCACCGTCTGAGCGCTGCCCTCCTGGTGCTGCAGCCACAGTGCTGCCACCACCGTGTGTGTGGCTCCGCCTTGTCGTTATGCAGGAAGCTGCAGGCCAGATGCGGCGCAGCCCCTACCAGTTTGCTTCAATAGGCAGCCTGAGCCCAATACTCTGGGTTGCCCGAGGGTGAGCTGGAGCGACTGGGTCTCCCTCCCTCCCCCTTCCCCCCTCCCCTCTCCCCTGCACCGCTTCCCCCCTCCACCCTTCCCCCCTCCCCTCTCCACCCTTCACCCCTCTCCCCAGCACCACTCCCCTCCCACCTCCTTGTGCCCACATGCCTGTTCCCCTCAACCGTGGCTCACTGAAAGAGAAAGAGGCCCTCGCTGAGAGGCAGCGCTTCACCGGACAAACACAGTAAAGCACTACGTCACGGAGCGGAGCCTAAACAGAAGTCACACTTGAGATACAGTTAGCTCAACCCCTGATGGGCTGGCTGAACCTAGCACACCTTGCTCCAACACACCCCCTCAGGCCAGGCCATCAGGCCTCACAACTTAGACAAGACACATAAAGCCACTGGGTCTCAGCCCTAGGTCACAACTTCACCATCCCCATGCCAGCCTTGCAGAATTTAGACTTGACAGAAGGCAGAGCGGAGGCAGGTGAAAACATCAGCCACATTGGCTGCAGAGCCACAGAACTTGAAGACCAGCTCACCCGCTTATGCACAAAATGATGCAGGACATCAATGTGCTTAGAACGAGCAGATGCAATGGGATACTTGACCAGAGTGAGAGCAGCCTCATTGTCACACATGATGGTGACAGGCCGCAGCCACAGACCTTCCTTCCCTGCTGCTGAGCATGCCATATACTCAGACTAAGTGGTGCTTGCTGCGACTGTGGGTTGCCGACTCAGTGCACCCCCATGCAGCATAAACACGTACCCCGTGGTGTTGCGCCGGGTATCTGTGTCACCGGCAAAGTCGGCGTCACAGAACCCCACCAGCCCTGCTGAGGCCCCATACATCAGCCCCATGGCTGCCGTGTCAGCCACAGCGCAGCACCCCGCGCAATACCCGCCAGTGCTCCTTGGTAGGAGCAGCCATGAACTTGACAAGCACCCCCACAGCCTGTGTGATGTCTGGCTGTGACACCACAGCCAGGTGCTGCAGACTGCCAATCACCTCTGCAAAGCTGTGCCCCCCCTCTGAATGCTGTTGCACCCCTCCCCGCTGCAGCTGCTCAGCTGTGCTCAGTGGCACAGCCCGGGGTCTGCTGTCAGCCAGGTCATAGCGGTCTACCACGGACAGAGCGTACTGCTCCTGGCTCAAAACTTGCTGACAGGCAGCACGGTCCCGGCTGATGCGCACCACAGGGCGGTTTCCGGTGAAGTTGATGGCGCCTGCACAGGCCCGGGTGCCAGGGAGCCTAAGGCATCTTGTCAATGGGGAGGGGGCCTACGATACGAAGTTGCTGATACCCAGGAACTGCTCCACTGGCCCCAGCTGATGGGTATCAAACACAGTTGTCAGCTGCTGCTTGACCCACACGAGCGTCCCCATGTCTCCCCGGCTGACTGCTAGCTGACAACCGTCGACATAGACTGCCAACAGCACCTTGCTGCTGCCTCGCATCATAGTGAACAGGCAGCTGTCAGCAGCTGAGGCTGTGAAACCCAGCTGCTCCAGCTCCTCCTTGAGACGCGCATGCCAGGCACGCGGGGCCTGGCGCAGGCCATAGACCAGCTCCCCCTTGTTGGACTCCATGGTGATGGTGTCAGCTTTTGCCTAATCTCCAAGCCCATTTGAGCTGCTGCGAGGGTGGAGAAATAGTTGGTGTTGGCCTCGGGAGCCCTCAACACATCCTGCAGCTCCATCCTCACCCCATCCACTGCCAGCCGCACCCTGCCCTTCCCATAGGCATACAGCTGCACTGAGCTCTTGCCCATCCCCATAGGAACTAGCTGCACAGACGCTTGGTACCCATGCAACAGGGAGCGCTCAGGGGTGATGTGGTGACTAGCCCTAGAAACTGCCACCCACACCCTCATGTTGCTGTCTAGCTGGCTGGTAGAGGCAATAGCTAGCAAGGCTGGCTCTGCAGCTGGTCTAGGGGAAGGAGGGGCATGCTTGTCGACCACACAGGGCAGCATAAGGGAGAGCCCTACTGCATGGGTACCAAGCGTCTGTGCAGCCAGTTCCTATGGGGTTGGGCAAGAGCTCAGTGCAGTTATGGGAGGGCAGCCTATGGGAAGGGCAGGGTGCGGCTGGCAGTGGATGGGGTGAGGATGGAGCTGAAGGATGTGTTGTGGGCTCCCGAGGCCAGCACCAACTATTTCTCCACCCTCGCAACAGCTCGGTGGGCCCATAACCTTGAAGAGAAAGAGGCCCTCGCTGAGGCTCCAACAAAGGCTAAGGCTCCAACAGCAGGTCATGTCCCCACAGCTGACCACACTACCCCCTTCTGCGCTGCAACTGTGCACCTCGGCCCCACCCATTCCCACACCTGCCTCAACAGGCATGCAGGCAGGCAAGGGGGGGGGTGCATTAGCCACATGGCTGAGTGTGCCCGCATGCACAGCAGCGAGGGTGACGCTCGACAACCCTGCTGACCCACTGCGGCTCTTGCCTACACTAGCCCAGCCACCCCCCACCACCCCCGCCCGTACTACCACCCTCACCACCAACCCCACGCCCCGCCATACCACCATCACGTGGGGTGTCCGGGCAGTCCCGTGCGTAGTGGCCTCGCTTGCCACATTTGAAGCACTTGATGGTGGCGACTGCCCACGGGCGTGGCGGTGCAATTGAGGATGAGGAGGAGGCTGCCGGCACGGCAGCCGGCTGCGTGCGGTTGCTGCTGCTGCTGCCACCACCCCCCACCACCCACACCCTTGCCCCGGAGACGCACTGCAGCCAGCTGGGCTGACACTCCCGCCTGCTGTGCACGGGATTATGCAATCTGCAGCATGCGCTTGACTTCGGTGAGGGAGACTGGGGAGTGTAGAGGCCCAAATGTGACGAAGTCCCTTGTATTTTCATATTGCGGCAGGGGAGGCATGGCCTTCAACAAGGCCATGACCTGCTGGGGCTCGCTGACTTGCTCCTTGACAGCTGACAGCTGCCACACAATCTCCAACAACCTGCCCCACAGTCTCGGCGGGCTGCATCTGCAAGCTGTTTAGTTGCTCCCACAGCTGATAGCTGTCCGGCTGTTGTCCGATGTCCGGCACAACAGCCACGCATACGCACGGTCACAGCGAGTTGGGTCCGTGTTATCGCCGACCATTACCTTCCACAGCCCGGCCAACCTCAACTGGTCCATCGCCTAACGACGACTAACTAACGACGTGGTTTCATTCAAGGGCAACGGTTGCGGCATAACGACTGCCATCTGTGGTTGCTCGGCTGGAGCGCTAACGTCTGCCTCCGACTTAACCATCCGCATCCGTGCGGTGGGCCCAAGAGAAAGAGGCCCTCGCTGAGAGGCAGCGCTTCACCGGACAAACACAGTAAAGCACTACGTCACGGAGCGGAGCCTAAACAGAAGTCACACTTGAGATACGGTTAGCTCAACCCTTGATGGGCTGGCTGAACCTAGCACACCTTGCTCCAACACTCACCACTGCCTGGCCATGAAGCCCCCCCGGCCACCACAACAGCCCTCCTCACCCCGACCCAGTCTCCCCCCTATCGCTCCATATCACACGGCCTCACCCCTTAGCCCTTACTCCACCCCTGCCAGCCCCTCATCTACCAAACTCCCTCGACACCGCACACAGGAAGGTGCCCGGCCTGAACAAGATGAGCATCTCAGGGCCTGCTGCCCCTCTTTCCCTATGCTCTACGTATGGTACATAGCACAGTGGCGTGAAGGAGGCAGGGGTGGTCAAGGTGCCATACCAACATTGTACCTCAGTGTGAGGCCAGGTCTACCACTTAGTGGAAAGCAAGCCACCCATGACACACTACTTTCAGCTGCAGTCCGGCTTGCTTTCTTCCTAGCTGCCGATGCACGGTGGCGCAGGCATGCATCGCATGAGAGTACACCTCACAATGACCCTCCCTTCACCCTCACCTGCACCTGGACCATGCATCCCAGCCATGAAGCGGCCTGAGCTGGGACAAGGGCCACGCCCGGGCTGGGGTCCAGGCTTTGTGTGGCTGGACCCGCATCCACCCCTGGTGCCTCACCTAGCAACCTCCCTCCTGGCCACCTGCTTAGGCAACGCGAAAGTGCGATGCATGCCGCTAGCCTACTCGCTGCCCGCCCAAAGTATGCCAGTCGCCCTCTTGCCTGCCAAGTCCCTGTCAGCCGGTCTGCCCGCCTGCCTCCGCACCCTGACCACACCACCCTGGCCAAGCCTGCGTCTTCTGCCACACCCCACACCCCACACCCCACACCCACCCTTTGCCTGCGGCTGCCCTGCCCTAGGTACGCGGTGCTGGATGGCCCTACCCTGCCCATTGTGGCGGAGGGCGAGGCGGAACCCAATGACACCTTTCTCGAGCAACTCACAGGTGGCTGGCTGGCTGGGGGGATGCGGGTGTGGGGGTGAGGGGGTACCCTACAGCAGGGGAGAGGGGGCTGGCTGGAGCAGGGCCGGGCACCCCAGGAGGGGTCTGGGCAGCAAGAGCTGGTGTTGGATAGAGGGTTGGTGGTGGGAGCAGGCCGCGCCCCAGAGTCAAGCTCCCCCCCTCGATGCAAGCTGGTTCTCACGCAGGAGTAGTCCTTCTCTGCTTATGCTTCTTTGCCTGCTGGCTGGTGTTTGAGAGGTGTGAGGAGCAGGGGCTGGGGCTGGTTAAGGAGCTGGTGCCAAGAGTTTCGAGTGGCAGAGTTGAGGCGGCCTTTGCCCTTGCTGCTGCCGTTGCTGCAACTGTGCTACCTCTGCTGTTGCAGATGAAGCTTCAGCCCCTGCTCCTATTGCCTGATGGGGTGCCGGATGCAGGGGGTGCGAAGGCTGCCGTCGAGGAGTGCGTGAAGCGTGGCGTCGTGGACCCAGCCAGGGTGTCTGTCGGCGGCCGTGAGTGACCTCACACTCGCACTTGACCGCGAACGTGACCGCGACCTCAACAGCGACCACGGCCATTGCAATCGCAGCATTCCCCTTTTCTTCGCGCCCTGCTACTTCGGCTTTGCCACCCATACCCAAACATACAGTTTCATCCTGTTTGTGCTGCTCGCAGACTCGTACGGCGCCTTCATGGCGGCTAACCTGGTGACCCACGCGCCCGAGGTGTTTGCGGCAGGTGTCGCGCGCACTGGCGCCTTCAACCGCACACTCACACCCTTTGGCTTCCAAAACGAGGAGCGCACTCTGTGGCAGGTCAGGCAGCAGCAGCAGCAGCAGCAGCAGCAGCAGCAGCAGCAGCAGCAGGTGTTCTGGCCCAGCCAGCCAACCCACACCCAGCCACACCTGCCTCGCCCCCACCCCTCAACCCCTCCTCTCTTGCCCCTCTTTTCCACTCCTCCTCGGACTGACCTGCTTCACCCCTGGCAGCTCTACAGGGCCATGCTGCCTTGCCCCTCTACCCTCAACCCTTCCCCTGCTGCCCCCTGCCCCCTGCCCTGCTGCCCCCTTGCACCCCTGCACCCCCTTGCACCCCCCTCCACCCCTGCCCCCTGCCCCCTCTCCCTTGCACCCCTGCCCTGCCCCCCTGCCCTGCTGCCCCCTGGCCCAGGCTCCGGAGGTGTACAGCGCCATGAGCCCCTTCATGTCCGCCCACAAGCTGCAGCGCCCGCTGCTGCTCATACACGGAGAAGAGGACAACAACCCCGGCACCTTCCCCCTGCAGTCCGAGAGATACTTCCAGGCGAGACCACCACCACCATGCACACACCAACCCATGCACACGACCAGCAGCATGAACGAGTATGCATGATGCATGTATGCACGCATGCATACATGAGCATGGGAGCATGCAAGGATGTAGATGTGTGGTCCAATGCCATCACTGTTCTGCACACAATGCATGCAGCCTCAACAGACAGCCCAGGACACAACACCCATGGCACCTGTGGCTGCACTGAGAACACCCGTGCCCACAATCACACCCCACACACGCGTACCCCTCACTGCTTTAGCCAGCCTGGGGCCGGCTGTCAAACCCTGCATACAGGCGCTGAAGGGGCATGGGGCGACCTGCCGCCTGGTCCTGCTGCCGCATGAGTCTCATGGCTACCGGGCATATGAGAGCACCATGCACACCCTGTATGAGCAAGACCAGTGAGTTACCCCCCACCCTGCTGCTGCAACGCAAGCTTGGACCCCACCCTCCAGCTGCTACGTCGACACCTATGCCCACCCTCCAGCTGCTACGCCAGCTCTAGCAACCGTGACAGCGACAGCAACAGCAAGCACCAGCACTCGTCAGCACAAGCCTGGTGTCTGGCTTAGGTGATATCACCGCATCACAGCAAGCACAGCTGCTGATGCTGGTGGTAGTGCTGGGTGTGTAGCAACGGGCAAATGCCATGTTTTGCGTATGCTGGTGGTGAAGGAGATGGTAGTGGTGCTGGGGTTGACAGCAGGCACACGTAGCCCCCTTTCCCTGTGCCGCAGGTGGTTTGAGCGCTATGCGGGTTTTGGCCGTGTGGACCCTAATTATGGCTGCGAGGCGGATACACGCCAGCAGGCGCCGTCAGCCCCAGGGCCGCTGAGCAAGCTGTGATGCAGTTACGGCCTGGCGGAGTGACTGGGTATCAGTGCCCCAGCGCTTGCATATCAATAGGCACTGCTGCACTGCTGCACAATGATGAACGGTGAGCATAGACTGCTTCTGTTTTTCCTTTCAGCACTTTGGATATGGAAGCTCAGCAGACATGCTTCAGTGCAAGATTTCGTCACTTTCGTCGGGCTCATTATACTCCATTGCTAAAGCCCATGGGGCGTTTCATGTTTTTTATTTGATCAACTTTCTATACAATTTGGTACCGCTGACACTTCTGCTTCTTACGAGCGTCGTGACTGTGACCAACACAAAGCTCCCGATCCAAATACAAATTCATGGGCGGACCCTATTCCGAGGTTCCTTATCCTCGGTGATGAAAAGTAGGCATGCGAAGGCATGCATGCAAGGCGGCATGCCAAGGCGGGGAGATGGGATGGCGCCAGTGCGATGGATGCACGCTTTGTCATTGCGCCCCACCCTGAACCTTTCGACGAGAGTACTCCCGGTCAAACTTGTGACCCGCGCCACCGCGGATTGGAGCCAGTTTCAGATGCCGGCTGTCACGGCTGCGTTAGTGCGGACACGGACTCGCGCGCTATGCGAAGCAGCCGACCTGGCCACGTTCACTGAGCGCAGCCTGCGCAGCAGCCTCGCTGCAGAGCTGGGCGAGGCGCAAGTCACCAAGTTTGCATCCGCCATGAAGAAGGGTTCGTGCTTACATGCCTACGGTGCCTGCGGACCCAGCTGCAATGCGCGCGGGCACCCCTGCTGCCACTGCAGAGCTCCAAGCCTTCCTTCTAGAGCAAGCCGAGGGCGAGGGTAATGAGGCAACAGAGCATGGCACCGTGCAGGCGCAACCAACAGCAGCCACTGCAGCCGCGTCTGGTCAGAAGCGGAAAGCAGCTGCTGCGCCTGAACCCGCCTCAGCTGGCCCCAAGCGTGGGGGGCAGGCCGGCAGCTCTGATGACACAGCACTGGTCCTGCGGCTGTCCAGCAAACGCAAGCTGAGCGTGCGCAGCTTCAAGGGCCGTGTGCAGGTTGACCTCCGCGAGTACTATGTGGTGGGTGTGAGGGTAGGGTGGTGGAGGGAAGGAGGGGAGGACTGCAGCTGCTTTGCGGAAAAGAGCTCAACCCGGCTTTGGTTTGTAGGTCGTGGGGGCTTGCATTGGCCTGGTGTATGACTGAAGCTGCAGAAGGAGCAAGGGCAGAGGGAGGGACCAAGTTATGGGCTGAGGGAGAGGGATAGGGGCCAATACAGTGTGTGCTACAGCCAGCATCTGGTCAGGTAGAGCCCCTGTCCCAGGCCACTGCTGTCCTCCCTGCTGCTGTGCATCAGGCCCAGCACGACCAACACTTACTGTGCATGGTGGGAGAGGAGCGCTGCCGGCAGCTGTGTTTCTAAGGCTGCTATCTCAACTGCTGCAGCCACTTCAGGGCTGATAGGGCCAGGCTGCAGCCACTGCCACCCTGAGCTGCAGGACAAGGCCAGTGGCGAGGAGCGGCCCAGCGAGCGTGGCGTGGCGCTGACACCCGAGCAGTGGGCGCGGCTGCTGCCCGCCCTGCCGGCCCTGGCGGCCAGCCTGGCTGCAGGGGACTGCAGTAGGCCGGCAGTGGAGCTGGGGGGGCTGCGGCAGGCCTATGTGTCAGACTACCAGTGAGGGGCGGCGGCAGGGGAGCCAGGCGGGGGGGGCAGGCAGGCTGGGGTCAAGCAGGGTGGGGCAGGCAGACGTGGGTGGCAGGCGTGGGGCAGGTAGAGCTGTGGCCGGCTGCCCTGATTCCCCTTTGTACCCCCTCTCCCCCTCCCACCCCTTCCCTCTCAATCCCCCTCCCATTCCTCCTCCCTCTCCCAACCACCCACCCATCCTGCCCACCCTCCCCCACTCACATCCAAGACCCTTACCCTGATGCTGTGTGGCTATCGCTCCCTACCTTGCTGTGCAGGGGCCACCTCAGTGTGCAGGTGCGGGAGTTTTACACCGCAGCAGGCGGCGAGGCGGGGGAGGAGGCCAAGCCCAGCAAGAAGGGATGTGGGCTGGATGAGGCGGGCTTGCAACTGCTACAGCAGCACGCCGCAGCCATCACTGCTGCTGTCAGCAAACTGGGGGGTGGGCAAGCGCAGGCTGGCAGCGGGCTAGATGAGGGTCATGTGCAAGGGAAGGAGGGGGGGGAGGGAGGGGGGCAGGCAGGGCCAGGGGGGTCGGCTGGTCTGGCCAGCAGTTGGTCTTCAGGAGCAGGGGTCCCTCCTAAGCAGCCTGGGGCATGGAGTGCTGCGGGGGGAGGGGCCACTGCGGCTGGGTCAGGGTCAGGAGCTGCGGCCCAAGCGGGGTCCAAGTCCTCCCTTGCAAGGCAGACAGCTGCGAGTGGGGCAGGTGGCGAGGGTGGCAGCACGGGAGGTGGAGAAGGAGACGGGGAGGGCGGCACTGCCCCTGTCATTGACCTGGGCAACAACAAGCGAGTGACCCTGAGTAACTTCCGGGGGGAGTCCCAGGTGGGCTGAGGGCTAAGGGGGGACCCAGGGCCAGGCCAGGGGGCTGTAAGGCTGTCAGTGAACCCTACAGGGTGGGGCTGCTGCCAGGCTAGGGTAGCTGCTTCCGCCTGTGCCTCCTGTCTGTAGACATAGGTAGGGTTAGCGTCCACCACACTCACTTAGCACGGGGCCTGACTTGCAGCAGACCTCATAGCAGCGGCCGCATGAGCCCGGGTCACCTATGTCTACAGGCCAACAAAACTCATTCAACTAGGAACAACATGTTGGGCTGTGGGTAATCTCACTCAGCTACTACAAACACGTTGTAGCATCCTCGGTCGCACCCTTGATGAACACAAACCCCAAGTCGATGGCACGTTCCGGGGGCAAACCCCCCGACCACTGGGCACACCATCAAAACTACAGGCCAACCCTCACCCTCACCCTGCCGGCCTCGCACCATTGCTTGCCTGCCTAGCCAGCTGGCCAAGGCGTGAGCCTGTGTGCTTGGCTTGCCCCGCCTGGCTTGCCCTGTGCAGGTCGACCTCAGAGAATGGTACCTCAAGGTGAGCTGCTGCTGCTCACCCACTCTCCCCTGCCCCTCCACTGCAAGCCGCGCCCACCCTCCCTTCCAACCTTTGGGCCCCCTCCCCCAGTCAGGTCAGAAGCCAGGGAGGTGGCAAGGCAGGTGCTGGGTGCGGGTGGCTCAACCACCAGCTCCTCAGACAAAGGTCAGCAGTGAGCAGACAGCCAGGCAGGCACGGCCATCTCCACCCTGCTTCCCTCATGGCATGCGGTGGTGATGTGGTGATGGCGAGCATGGTGGCGGTAGCGGTGGCTGCTGCAGGACGCTGAGCTGAAACCCGGCAAGAAGGGCATCTCCCTCAAGGCCAGTGAGTGGCAGGCGGTGGTGGCAGGCCTGCGCGCCGTGGAGGCGGCAGTGGCAGCCAAGGACACCAATTTCTCCCTGCCTATAACTGACAAGTGGGTGGGCGGGGTCAGGGTTAGGGTTAGCGTAAGCGTTCAGGGTAAGGGTAAGGGCCAGGCTATGGGCCAGCGTAGGTAGTCAGTCAGTCAGGAGATCAGGTAACTAACCCTGCCCTGACATGCAGCCCTGCCCTGACATACAGCCTAGGAGATCAGGTCACTAGCGAAGCCCTGACCTGACATACAGCGGCATTTCCAGTCAGGCTGGATAGCTCTGGGACTGCACGGCTATATGGAGCAGTTACACAACCTCACTCCTCACACTTGCCATCAACCGATACCAGCCTCGCAGTATGGACCCCTCGACCCTCATGGGGCTCAGAGTCTGGCAAGCAGTGCAGCAGGCATGCAGTGCAACACCTTCCTTAATGCCAGGACCCCCTGCTCACCCAGCCACCCTCCCTTTGGGTGTGCCACACCTGGCTGCAACCCTGAGGCTCCTTCACCCCTCACCCCACCAGACCTCCTCACCCCTTCACCCTTCACCCCACCATGCATCCTCACCCCTCACCCCTCACCCCACCAGGCCCCTCACAGGAGCACCAACCTAGGTCAGGACTCAGACCTCCCTGGCCTCTCAGCCTTGCATGTCCCTGCCCACCGCACTGCCACAGTTGCTGCCCCCACTGCTATGGCCTCCGCTGCTGCCGGCACAGTAGCCATGCCTGTCGCTGCTGCCTCTGCCGCTGCATCTCTATGCCGCTGCCTTCCGCTTGCGTTGCAGGCGCCGTGTGCAGCTGAGCCTGTTCAAGGGCAAGCTGTATGTCAGCATTCGGGAGTTCTACGAGCAGGACGGTAGGCTGGGCTGGGGCGCACTCAGCTGCACAGGCACCCTGGGCTTGCATGTGGCCAGGCGCTGCTGGGGCAGTGTGGCAGCACTTGATGTGTTGTGGTGCCTGCAGCAGTGCATGGCTGAGGCGGCAGGTGTCAGGGTGAGGTGGGCAGCAGGTGCAGGCTGGGCTCAGGGGTGCAGCTGGAGAGACAGGGGCAACACCTGCAGGGGCAGGAGAGCTGGCAGCCAGGTGCAGCGGAGGAGGTGAGGTGAGGCAGGGTGGCCAACCTGACGGCTATGCCCCCCTGGGTAGCTTGGGGTGGGGTGCCAGGCTGGCAGGGGCAGTGCAGGAGTAGGGGTCATGACGCCCGCTGCTGCACCTGCCTGTCTGCCGGCCCGATTGCACCGATTGCTGCCTGTACCAATTGCATGCCTGCCTGCCTCTCACCTGGTATGTGGTGGTGGTGGGTGCAGGCGTGTGGAAGCCGGGGTCCAAAGGCTGCAGCATGAGCGTGGAGCAGTGGCAGCTGCTGGTGGCTGGCGCCCCCGCTGTGACAGCGCACCTGGGGCGTTAGCTAGGAGCTTCACCGCAGTCAGAGCGCCAAGCTCTGGCAGTGTCCAGTGTCAGCAGGATGGGATTGCTACGATAGAAGCTGGTGGAGCCCTATGGCAGTGGGAACGCACTGAACTGAGGCATGTTGTCCGCTTGTTAGGACCATGGTTTACAACAATCACTAGTGTCATGAACAAGTGACTGTCTCCATGGTCTCCCATTGCTCACGGTCGGCTTCGCTGCCAGGCTGAAGGAGACAGTGTACCTGCTTCCTCAGCTGTCTCTAGTGAGACCCACTTGTCCACGGCCAGCCTCATGGTGCCGAGGTACATCTCAACTTTTGCGTTTGTCAGCGTACTGTAGGATTTGCCTGGTTTTGCCTTCTCGACTGCGAGCTGTGCAACGGGGAAGGCCTCCCAGCCATGCCAAACCATACCATGCCACCATCAACCAATGAACGACTCACATAGGGGATGTGTGAGCATGAGCTATAGGAACTTGAGCTCGCAATGGAGGCGCACACACCAGATGGGCGGAGCTGGAGTGGGCAATTTTCGCTATTGGTACACTAGTAGGAGCCCTTACACTGTAAGTTACAAACCAACAAAATGTATTCAACAAGGAACAACATGTCGGACTGTGGGTAATCTCAAACATGTTGTAGCATCCTCGGTCGCACCCTTGATGACTGCAGCCCCCACATCGGTGGCACGTTCGTGGGCAAACCCCACACTGGGCACCTCATCAAAACTAACAGCTTAACGCTTTGTAAGGCTAACAGCCTGTGTAAACATGCTAGGCCCTCTGCATTGTTGCGGGCCCGGCCATCAATGCCCCGCCGGTACTCTGCAGCCCGGTGCAACCTCTGCCTCACCTTGGGCAGCCGGTCATTGACCCGCTTGTAGCCCTGTTGGTACTCCGTGCCAATGGGGGGCAGCGCCATCAGGCCCTCATAGCTGCACAGCTCCAGGGGACGCTGCATGCTCTCCCCAATGCGCTGCAAGTTCAGGCACCCGTTGGTGTCCCGGTCCAGCCACCTGCCCCAAGGGGGGGCCTGGGGTCTTTGCCCTGGGCCAGGTGGGGGTTGGGCAGGGAGCTGGTCCTGGGGTTGGGAAGGGGGGGGGGCCTGGGCGGGGGGGGCCTGGGCTGGGGGAGGGGCAGGAGGGTCCTGGGCAGGGGGAGGGGGGGGGTCCTGGGCAGGGGGAGGGGGCGGAGGGGGGGGGGCGGCACCTGGTGGCACCACGACAGGCCGCGCACATACTTCCTATGCCGTAGGCTCCAGGCTGGGCGCACCAGCCGTGGGTTGACCTGGCCTGCTGGGGGTACCCAGTCTGCGGGCCTTGGCCGGTCATCTGGCAGGTGCAGCTCACGAGGCTGGCGGGCATGCACTGAGGAGCTGACACGGCTGGTGCGGAACTCATCCACGATCACCAGCCTGTCAGGCCTGGGATCTGTGCTGGGCCTGCTGGGATGCTGCACCACCCTGCGAAACCCCTCCCGCACCGCCCCCGCCTTCCACCCACCCTGGCTGAAGTTGCCCGCTCCCAGGAAAACCGCCACTCCCTGTCCTGGTGGTAGTACTGGCGTGACACCCACTTCATCCCATTCACCACCTGCAGGTCAGGGTCAGGGTCAGGGTCAGGGTCAGGGTCAGGGTCAGGGTCAGGGTCAGGGTCAGGGTCAGGGTCGGGGTCGGGGTCGGGGTCGGGGTCAGGGTCAGGGTCAGGGTCAGGGTCAGGGTCAGGGTCAGGGTCAGGGTCAGGGTCAGGGTCAGGGTCAGGGTCAGGGTCAGGGTCAGGGTCAGGGTCAGGGTCAGGGTCAGGGTCAGGGTCAGGGTCAGGGTCAGGGTCAGGGTCAGGGTCAGGGTCAGGGTCAGGGTCAGGGTCAGGGTCAGGGTCAGGGTCATACCTTCTTGCAGAAGGCCTCAATGACACAATCTTGGGCATGGTGCAGCCCCAACCACTGCCGGCGCCAGCGTGGCTTGAGGTACTCCTCCCACAGCGGGTCCCAGGTGGACTTGAGGGCCAGGATGTGGGCTTGGAGGCTGTCCAGGGTTGTGCCAGCTGGGGTGGCAGCTGCCAGCTGCTGCAGCTGTGGCTGGATGGCAGCTGACCAGCGGGCTGTGTCCTGCTTGGCTTTGGTAAGCCCGCTGTCATGCTTCAGCTGCCCCTTGGTCAGCTCCCACTCCCACTTCCTGAGCACCTGACCTGTGGTTGGGTCCCGCTGTGCATGCCCTGCCTTGATGGCCTGGGTGACACCTGGGTCCACCCCAACTGCTATGTGGGTGGCTGGGTCGTAGTCGCTGGTGGCTGTGAGCTTACGCCCTATGAAGGGCAGCTCCACTGGCTCCGTGACTGCCTGTCTACGCACAAAGTGAACACTGACGCTGACCCCATCTGTCTCCACCCTACGCGCAAATTCCCACCCGCTGTTCTGCAGCTGGCTGTACTGGATGAACCGCTGCCAATGCGGCAGGCTGTGCGCCTGAAGCTGGGGGCTCGTCAGGTCGGTAATGCCCAGGTCAGTCAGCAGCCCATGCAGCACCCTGTCATCAATGACGAAGTGGCGGGCCCGCACCCCCACCGGGGCGCGGGCAGGTGTCATGGGGTGTCTGCCAGCCCTATAGGCTGCGGTTAACGAACATCACATAGCGCACCCTCTTCTCTAAGGGCAGTCTGCCCGCCCCCCCCTTCCCTATGGAGTCCTGTCCCTCCAGCCACTTGGCCGGCAGCCCCAGCAGCCTACGATGCTTTGCCACCTCTGCCACCCACCTAGGCTGCCGCAACACACTGTTGAGTGGCAAGAGCCACTTGTGCTCCCTGTCAGGCAGGCTGTAGTCTAGGCGCCCTAGCACCAGCTGGGGGAGATGCTTTTTAATTGACCGGCTAAACCCCCCCTCCACTACCCCCACCGCCTTGCACCACCAACTGATGAAGCGTCCCGGGTGCCTGTAGAACTGCTGGATGCTGGTGATGATCGTCGTGGCGTTGGCGTTGAGACTGTTGAGGTCCCCCCGCAAGTGCTCCTCGTCCAGCTGATTGAGCATGGCAACCAGCCATGCGCTGCTGGGCTGCTCAAACACGGCCACCTCACCGGGCAGCAGCCTGATGCCGCGGTGGTGGGGGCTACGCATCAGGTGCTCCACCACACAGGCCTTGGTGAGCAGCTCCATGGCATCCCTGATCTGTACCAACAGCTGTGGGTCACAGATATTTAGCTGCACTGGGGGAGGCAGCTGGGCTGGGGCGGCTGCTGTGCGGGGGGAGCTGCGTGTGGCAAGGCGGGGGTGGGCATAGGGAGGGTAGGCTGGGTCAGGTGGGGGAGGGGGACCTGGGGCTGGACCTGCTGCTGGGAAGCCTGGAGTGGGCTGGCCTAGGAAAGATTGGAGTAGCACAGCTAGACACAGGACTGCTATTAGGCAGCACTGCTTGCTGCCCATGGTCATGCGCTTGTTAATCTCAGCCACAATGGCGTCGACTTGAGCGGGGCTGAGATCAGGCCGGGCTGCCTCCACAAGGCCACGCAGGGCTGCCTTGATGACCTGGCGACGCTCTGCAATCACTAGCTTGGCAGCCTGCCCCTGCCCCTGGACTTGCTGCCCACTGCCACTGGCGCCTGCAGACACGGGAAGGCACAGCACACGCACGGCAGGATTTGATGCACGGCGTCGCGTAATACACACTGCGCCGCGTCGTCAATTAGCTTCGGGGGGGCCTAGCCTGTCGTTGAGCTTTGCGGCTTACCGGCTGCACTCTGTGCGGGGGAGACGGCGCGCTTGCGGTTTCTTTTCGGGGACATCACAGGGACCGAGCAAAAACATCGGAGAGGAGTGGCCGTGCTGGGAGGTGCATCTAATCGCCGTCCATCCGGAGGGCCAGCAACCGGAGTGGGGCGGAAGTGAGGTCCATTACATATAAATTACATGGAGCATGTTGTCCCCACAGTGGGAGTCGCACCAGTAGAGCCGCGCAGTCGCCACAGTGGGAGTCGCACTAGCCCTACAGTAGCCCTTACAGCAATGAGCTTGCAGCTTGTGTTTGATTAAGACTCTTGCTGTTATCTGAAGTAGCAAGAGGGCTGTAGTGCTCAATTTTCCTTACAAAGACAAAGACAGCTTGAGCCAGGCAGTACCTCCTTGCTGGGCTTGCACTACCACACGCACTGACGGCATACGGGATGCCGCACGTTGAGTGAGAGAATGCCATGCTGGCCTACTTGATGTGACTGAACACCATGTGCGCAGGCACTGTAGCTTAGTTGGTCTCCATGATGTCTCCATGACGTGGACAGCTTGA
This sequence comes from Haematococcus lacustris, assembly GCA_030144725.1. NCBI lineage: Eukaryota > Viridiplantae > Chlorophyta > Chlorophyceae > Chlamydomonadales > Haematococcaceae > Haematococcus > Haematococcus lacustris. Next base: position 2,178,773 of record JASKMD010000030.1, on the reverse strand, counting down.
TCACTTGCACGTCCTGCAGCGTCAACTTGTGCACTTGCTCCTTCACTATGGCTGGAGCAGCAGCAGCCATGCAGCAAGGGAAGAGCACACAGCTGGCACTTCGAACGAGAATGGCCAGGAAGCACAGCTAGCACACTGGGGCAAAGCAGAGACAGACTGCACAGCCCTACCACGAACGCCTTGCTGCTGCCCCTGCCGACCCAGGTGCCGCCGACACCCCCTGCATGGCCAATGGAGATGGGGCTGACCTGCCCCTGCAGCCTGCCGGCCCGGCATGTCGGGCCGTCAAGTCATTGTTGGCTAGCGGACGATGGGCAGCAATCTCGCCAAGAGATTAGTCGTACTCGGTCTAAACTTAAGAAACAACAGCTTGACGAGTGGACATTGCGCGCATCGCTTCTCGCACACTGACACCACCACTGCCTTGCAGTTCGTCGCCGAGCACTTCAAGCATTCTCCGATAGCAACAGCGGAGCAGCTCGTCCATCACTTGACCCCAGTGCAGAGGGCAGCATTGCTAGCCACTCTCATCAAGGAAGGAGACACAGAGCCCAGAGTCACAGAGCCCACAGAGCAATACGTCTCTGAGCTGTTTGAGGCCGCTGACACGGATGGAGACAAAGGCAGGCTCACAAGGTCATCGGCATTGCATCATTGCCGCTGCCAGCTGTTGATCTGATTGTGCTAGAGGCCCCTGGATGCTTCTCATACCTGCTGCCTTGCAGAGTCGAATTCACGAAAGCTTTGCAACTCCATGCCGTAAGGGACGCCTATGCAGTGCGCACCCCACCCACAATGAGGGTGTGTGCTTGACGTGTGATGCCATGTGTGAGCTGGACTGCCCACCCTGAAGTGCTAGCTAGCTCCTTGCGGCCAATAATTCCCAGCAGCTAGGGCAGCCACTCCAGCACAGCTTCACCTTCAGCAACACCTCCAGAAAAGGATGCCAGCAAGTATGGCAACGTGGCTAGGACCAGAATGCAGCACTGTCACCTGTGCCCTTACACTGTTCGCTCTGCTCTTTTGTCAAGGTGCTGGGCATGATCGCTCTAGCCTCGGCTTTGCCATTTGTCGGATTTGGGTGAGTGCCAGGCCCAGCTTCCGTTACCGCACCGTGTGCCTCAGCAGCCCTGGCTGCCAGCCATCAGCTGGCCCTTTCTCTTCACAGCAACTGACACCCTGGCAGCTGCCAGCTAGCTGCTGCCCAGCGGCTGACGCCCTGTCAGGTGCTGCATCCCGCAGGTTCCTTGACAACAGCATCATGGTCAGTGCCACCCGCCCCCCACCATGCCCTGCACAGCTGGCCAGCCGACCCCTGGCAGGCACCCTGCGCTGTGCCCTCATGCTGGCCATGCGCAATGCTACGCAAGCATTGCGTAACACCTAGCTATGCTCACCCAGCTTGCACCCACAGCAGCTTTGCTGCCCTGCCCTGGTGCTGCAGCTGGTGGCGGGTGAGGAGATCGACCATGTGTTTGGCATCAAGCTGGGTGGGTGGGCTTTTTAATCCTTGCACTCATTGCCCTGCATGTGAACACAACGCTGCGGGCGTGTGGAGGGCTGAACTACTGCTGAGGTGCAGAGCTACTTTACCACAGGCTGAAGCACAGGGGTCAGACACGGCTCTGCCAGGCCCAGGGCTGAGCGTAGGTGGTTGTGTGGCCCTTACTTGTTGCCCCCTGCTCAGCACTGGGTGGTTGGCCCCCACAACCGCTGCAGCGCCCCTCACACCCCTGCACTGCATCAAGCTGCCTTACTCAGATGGCCCAGCCAACTGCTGTGGCAGAGTTGCAGTGCTGGCACAGCCACCATGCTTATAGTGCAGCTGCTGCAACACCGGTCAGCGTGGCCGGGCTCTCTGGCCTGGGCTGCAGTGGCTAGGTCAGCAGCCACCCACCACCCCTAACCGTGTGCACCCCCCTCCAGACTCCTCCCTTGTTTCAAGAGCAGCTGCCACTGCCTCTGCCACAACAGGCAGGGCCTCATCCGCACCTACCTGCGCACCCTGGAGCAGCCTCCCTTGCCCAGTGGGCCAGTTCTTGCCTGGGCCAGGACTGGGCACCAGGGATACCGGGCGGGGTGCCGGGCAGCAGTGGCACTGCACCGCATTGAGCAGCAACAGCATGTGTTGGAAGGGCCAGTGGTAAGGGCCATGGCTGAGGCACTGCGTGCCCGCTACTACCCACCTGCCTTTCTGCCTGCCATTCTGCCTGCCGTCCCACCTGCCTGCCTGCCTTCCCACCTGCCTGCCTGCCATTCTGCCTGCCTGCCCGCCTGCCTGCCATTCTGCCTGCCTGCCCGCCTGCCTGCCCGCCTGCCCGCCTGCAGGCCTGTCCACCCTGGCCTCAGCTGGCCTGGGCAACCTGGTGGCTGACGTCATCGGCGTCAGCGCAGCCAATGGCATCGAGGTGCGTGGCTCCACATCCCGCCACACTGCCTGGCCTCACCTGCCCCTGATGTATCCCGGCAGCAGGCAGCGGCAGGGAGGACACCAAGTAGGGGCAGGGGCTGCCTGGCGCCGCAGTGTTGACAGCAGTGACGTGTGTGGATCAGAGTGGGGTGTGCCGGGTGACCCTAGGGGCGTCTACTGCCACTGATGTGGTGGTGGCCATGTGGCAGTGGTGTGCTAGGGCATGCCAAGCAGGGGCAGCAGCTTCAGCGCCACCAGCATCAGCACAAGCATCATGTCGCCCCTAGCAAAGGCAGTGGCAGCATGGGTGCTCAGGGCAGGGGCTGACTGGCACCACCACCATCACGCCCCCTCGTCCCGGCCCCTGCCCAGCTGCCGTGTGCTGTACCCGGCGCAGGCTTCGGTGCGCAAGCTGCCGCTGGTGAAGAGCATCAAGCTGTCCAAGCACCAGCTGGCCCTGCCGGCCACCAAGAGTGGGTCAGGCTCAGCTGCTAGCTCAGGCCTAGCTGCTGGCTTAGCCCTAGCTGCTGCCTGCAGGAGCCATGTCTGGGGGCTGTCCTGAGCCACATGGCTCCCCAGCCTCCCACCATCAGCCCCTGCAAGCACTTGTTTGTGTCGTGCAGCTGGTGCCATGGCCTGCCATGCAAGCTCAGCACCCTTAGGCTGCAAGCTGTGCCATAGAGCAGGTGCAGGAGGCATGTTGAGGCACCCTTGCACTCCATGCGCACGCCCGTCAGCACATGCACGCCTGCTGCTGATGTGCACACACACACAGGCAGTGTATGATAGGGCAGGTGTTGATTACACAGCGGCCAGAGGCCCCCTAGCGCATGCAGTGCTCATGCAGGCGCTGGCAAGCCCTGGCTGCCTTCACAGCCCACCCAGTCTTACCACCTGATAGTGCAGCAGGGCAAGAGCAGGGCAAGAGCAGGGCAAGAGCAAGGCAAGAGCAGGGCAAGAGCAGGGCAAGAGCAGGGCAAGAGCAGGGCAAGAGGCAGGACCCAGTCCCTAGGAGCACGTGCTTACTCGTGTACTGCTCATGCCAAACGGAGTTGGCCAAGCAGGCACATGGCTGGCGGCGCAGGTGGTGTGAGCCATCTCCTCCCTCCTGGTCTTGCCGTGTGGGTGCAGGGGCCAAGGCGGTGGGCGCCAGCGTGGGCGTGGCAGTCGGCTGCCTGCTGGGCCTGGCTCCGTTAGTGTTAGGAGGGACCTTCTGGGATGCCAGCCGCATCCTCCCATGATGCAGTGCGCTGAGCGCTGGGTCAGTGCAGGCGAGCTGAGGTGCATCAGGGGTGTGGTGCACCCCGCCGTGTGTGCAGGCCTGGGCGGCTAGGCTGTGCGCAGCAGGGTGGCAAACCGCGGGCAGGGTAGATGGGATGTGGGGGTGGTGAGCTGAGCTCACTACTTGCTTCCTCTGGGCTCAGCCATCAATACCATGCGGCCTGTGGCAGCTTCCACAGCCTCACACACTGGTATTCCACAGCTCCACTGGTGTACAGCGCCTCGAGTGAGCATGCTAGCCCCAGGGTGTGGTGTCCCCAGGCATCTCTGCCAACAGGAACGATGCAGATCTTCCTAACTTCAGGCTTTCCTACCACATGGGACATGTACAGACATATGTGTTGCTGGCACCTGAAACAACTGGAGTGAGGATTTCGGTAATTTCTGTGGTGCGTATGCGCATGGGTCTGTCAAGGCTGCGTGGGCGCGGCGTTCGCGCTCCATGCCGGGACTTATACTCCACCTCAATCGTTACCTCCCTTCACACTCACAAATTTACTGCACAGAAAAGCCACCCAAAATGGACACTCAAAACAGCTCAGGGGCAGTCGGCATGCAGCTAAGTCGACAGTATCGACAACAGCGCATGGCTTAGGTCACTCGTGCAAAAACCTACTTCTCGGTCATACGCCAGGAACATCAAGCAAAACGCGGACGCTCTATCATCGTACATCTTTCCACGAGCCTCACTCCCTCTCTCAAGCACGCCATGTCCCTCACAGGTCGCCCCAGCCATCGTCGTTCTTCTTGCTGGCGCTCACAGTGGCTGCGAAGACACCCTTGATGACGTTGAAGATGATGCTGATCACAGTAACGATAAGGAAGATCTGTGGGTGTAACGGAACAACACAATTTGTGGCTTATATAGCAGCTGTGGCAGCCACTGCAATTGCTCAGATGTGAAGAGCTGCAAGGGGAGCCGAACCCAAGGAGGGGAGGGTGCCAAGCAGCCTCGGCCATCATCATAAAGAGCTGGGCATAGCTGACACTGTCCCAATGATCCGGCCGGTCTTCCCCAGCACACACCTGCAGAATGCCACCCATGAAAGGGAACGGAAGAACAAAGCTGGGCATGAAGCTGTATCCGAAACCACTGTAGCCAAAGCCACCGATGAGGGGGGGTGCCATGACCGGCGCAGGAGCCAACACAGTTGTATTGTTGATGACAGTGGTCTGCTGTCGAGATGGCCTGCACACAGACATTCAGGACAAACTACTGTGAGGGTAGCCAGTGCACAAGCTCATGCACTCCTGGTGCGTTCCCTGGCCATGGAAGCATCCAGACACCACAACACGGTGCACCTGGTGATTGAAACTGCGACCGACGTGTGTGGCCGTCATGCTTGCTGCTGACCGTAAGTACTAGATGCTACCACTACGGCGTAACCTACGCAGCAGCTTCCATCTTGCGAGACTTGAACCCAGAGGTCCCGCCGACGCGCCCGCTGCTTTTTGCAGCCAGTGCTTCGCTGGGAATAGCTGATCCCGTCAGCATGGCTGCAGCGACCAAGGCAGCCAGTGGGAGCGCCATTCTAGACTCGCTGTCCTGCTGCGCAGCTCTGCATAGGACTGGCTGGCAGCGCCGAGCAAGCGCAGGAACCACTGGCCGTGCCACGACACCACGGGTTGCGGACTTTGACAGCATTCTGTGGGTGCTTGCGATACGGTAGATACACCACCTTTGCGGAGTCGAACAGTTAAGAATCGTAGCAAGATGGAAATATCATGTATGACCACCATGCACCATTATGTACATTGCGAGTCGCTTGCGTCTCGTCCAGGAAGGGGAGGATGAAAGATTGCGACCTAACCGGCAGGATTCTTATGGCTTCTGAACTCCATGGTTCCTATCCCAGCCATTGTTGGACACGGTCGGACTTGTCCTAGCACATGCCACGTAGCTTGTTTCGTAGCTGGCAGCAGTAACTATCAATGAAGCCCAGGCTTGTGCAGGGCAGCGTACAACCAGCAAGAGTTACATGCATGCGCAGGTGCCTTTGTTTGCTCACATGCCACAGCAAGGGCAGGGGCAGGGGGGCTGCGGTGTGGTAGTCCCCCTTTGCTTGCCGGTGTATTGGCTGCAGTATCCTGTGTCAATGGCTGGGCACTGGCTTACTGCACCACACTTGCCCTTCTTGCCTGCCTGCCTCCCTCCCCACCTACCCACCTACCCCCCTGCCCCTGCCCTGCCCTGCCCCTGCCCCTGCCCCTGCCCCTGCCCCTGCCCCTGCCCCTGCCCCTGCCCCTGCCCCTGCCCCTGCCCCTGCCCCTGCCCCTGCCCCTGCCCCTGCCCCTGCCCCTGCCCCTGCCCCTGCCCCTGCCCCTGCCCCTGCCCCTGCCCCTGCCCCTGCCCCTGCCCCTGCCCCTGCCCCTGCCCCTGCCCCTGCCCCTGCCCCTGCCCCTGCCCCTGCCCCTGCCCCTGCCCCTGCCCCTGCCCCTGCCCCTGCCCCTGCCCCTGCCCCTGCCCCTGCCCCTGCCCCTGCCCCTGCCCCTGCCCCTGCCCCTGCCCCTGCCCCTGCCCCTGCCCCTGCCCCTGCCCCTGCCCCTGCCCCTGCCCCTGCCCCTGCCCCTGCCCCTGCCCCTGCCCCTGCCCCTGCCCCTGCCCCTGCCCCTGCCCCTGCCCCTGCCCCTGCCCCTGCCCCTGCCCCTGCCCCTGCCCCTGCCCCTGCCCCTGCCCCTGCCCCTGCCCCTGCCCCTGCCCCTGCCCCTGCCCCTGCCCCTGCCCCTGCCCCTGCCCCTGCCCCTGCCCCTGCCCCTGCCCCTGCCCCTGCCCCTGCCCCTGCCCCTGCCCCTGCCCCTGCCCCTGCCCCTGCCCCTGCCCCTGCCCCTGCCCCTGCCCCTGCCCCTGCCCCTGCCCCTGCCCCTGCCCCTGCCCCTGCCCCTGCCCCTGCCCCTGCCCCTGCCCCTGCCCCTGCCCCTGCCCCTGCCCCTGCCCCTGCCCCTGCCCCTGCCCCTGCCCCTGCCCCTGCCCCTGCCCCTGCCCCTGCCCCTGCCCCTGCCCCTGCCCCTGCCCCTGCCCCTGCCCCTGCCCCTGCCCCTGCCCCTGCCCCTGCCCCTGCCCCTGCCCCTGCCCCTGCCCCTGCCCCTGCCCCTGCCCCACATTGCAATGCATCGGTGAAGACAACAATGAGACTCTACCAAAAGCAACAGCCCCAAGCAACCGCCCCGTCATTGTGTGACAGATTGCTTCGTGCACGTCTGCGTGTTGTCCCGCCCAAGGAGCGCCGTGATGATGATGGGGCGGAGCCTGCTGGAATGGCAGGACAACGAGCCCTGGCAAAATGCTCTGCTCATCGGCGCCTGCACGCTCTGCGTGCTGCTTGCTGGCTTTGCGTCTGGGCTGACGCTTGGTAGGAGCTGCTGCGGGGTGCCACATCAACCGGCAGCAGCTGACTTGGGTTCTCTAGCCGGCAGGCCTGATGTCACTGGACGCAACCCAGCTTGAGGTGCTACGCCGCAGTGGCACAGCGCAGGAGCGGAAGCATGCCGCAAAGATCATGGTGCGCTGCGGCCGGCGCTGATGCTCAGCCGTCAGTGCTCGGTTGTTCAATCAGCAATGGCTCTATAAAGTGGTTGCCAGCTCCAGTGTCAATCGCAGTGCAGCAGTGTGCCTTTCACAAGCTTGCACACTACCCTTGTGCAGCCCGTGCTGAAGAACAGCCACCACTTGCTGGTCACGCTGCTCCTGGTCAACGCATTGGCAATGGAGGCAAGTGGACCTGCTGACTGGCGCACACACACACACAAACACGCACACACATGTGCGCGTACCTCCTGCCGCCATCAGTGGCGTCATCCCTGTTCCATTACCAGGCTGACCAGCTTCATCAGGCCAACAGCGGTAACGGTGTAAATCCACTGGCCCCTGACGCGATGTGGAGCTGGGAGGGAGGGTGGAGCACCACCATGCCGCCTGTGGTCGCAGGCATTGCCCCTGTTCCTAGACCGGCTAGTGTCGCCCTTCATCACCATCCTCATGTCAGTGTCGGCTGTGCTCCTGTTCGGGGAGATCATCCCGCAAGCCATCTGCTCCAAGTGCGGCAGCCAGCTGACTGAGTTAGGTCACACCTTGCACCGCACAGGCACGCCACACCCTCCCTCCCTGCAACCCCTCTCACGAACTCCTCCTCCCTACCCCTTACAAGCCCAGCCTCTCAAACCCTGACTCAAACCCAACATTACCACTTACAATCACAACTGAGGTTGTGGGCGCAGTGAAGACCGGGGTAGTGCCGGAGGGAAGCCCCATGCCGCCATGGCTCTGGTGCTGGCATGGGGTGAGTGTGCTGCTGCTGCTGCTGCTGCTGCTGCTGCTGCTGCTGCTGCTGCTGCCACTGCTGCTCCCCCCGGACCTGCCCCCTGTCACCCGTGCAGGTATGGCCTGGTTGTCGGCGCCAAGCTGGCACGGCTGGTGAAGCTGCTTATGCTGCTGACCAGCCCCATTTCCTGGCCATTTGGCAAGCTGCTGGATGCAGTGTTGGGCCATGAGGGTCACGTCCTGTTCAGGTAACCACCCACTGTCCACACAAAACTGCTGGCCACATGCAGCTGGGTTGGCCATGCCCCCTGATTAGACTGTACAGCCGTAGCCTGCACAACCTGACCACAAATTGATCATGATCCACTTCGCCCTGACCAGCCTGGTCCAGCCTGACCAGCCTACTCCACAGCCGGCTGTCTGCACAACAAGGGCCACAAGGGCTCCTTGCCGGGCGCTCTGCTGCTCATCCCCCTCAGCAGTTGCGCTTTGGCAGTGCTGCTTGGCTGCTGTTGGGGAAGTTGGGATCAAGGAGTGGATGCGTGTGGGGATGCAGTGTGCGCTGTGCATGTCTCACTGCCATTCATCTTCAGCAGCATCTCAATGCTAACCCTACAATTTAAAGGTCACCCAACCTGCTGCTGTTACCCTGTCACTGCCACGCTGGTCAGCGATCTCCATGTGACAATGCTGAGGATGTGCTGTAGTGTGCAGGCGCCAGCAGCTGAAGGTGCTGATGGACTTGCATGGTGAAGGGGCTGCAATGGGCGATAAACTCAG